>ML819511.1:6707-61793 GCA_009831015.1 Picea engelmannii
TTGATGGATAGGGGTTCTCATCACGAGTCAGCCTATTATGACCATGGGCATGTTGTTTAAATATTGTAACTTCGAAGAATATTCTACCTGAGAAAGAGTTGAATAATATTATTATATTATATTTAATTAGGCCCTATTGTACCTTAGTAAAATTCGGCCCTATTTTGCCTTGATAATTAATTGTAAATTAAGAAGGAAAAGTGACAGGTCAGCCCAAACCTAATTATAGGCTGGTCAGACCACTATTTATAAGAGAGGCCAGTGCCTCATTTGGACAGACTCACCAACCAGCTCCACAGTGCACAAGTCTTGGAGGAGAGAAGTTGTTGCAACTGGGGGTGACGCCAAGGAGGGTTTCAGGTCTATCTCTTGTTATTTCTTGGTTAAGTGGTGTGTTATTCTTCCTAGTGGAGGAGTAGAGGAAGATATTTTTTTCGGTCTTTGGTTTATCTATTTTGTTGGGTTTCCTCCCCCATGAGGGTTTCCTAGGATAATTTGTGTGTCTCTATTGTTTCTGTGATTGTCTCTCTTTCAGTGATCTTATTTATGCAGCTAATGTGATAAATGATTGTGATAATAAAGAATAATAGTAATTGCTAGTTGTATAAGTAAAAAATTCAACATGGTGTTAGAGCAGGTCTGAAAGAGACCAACTCACAATCATCTTTTTAGTATTACAACTACTGCAGAATTAGGGTTTTTGCATAAACCCTAATTGTGGAATTTTCCTTTTTTGAGGAGGACATTGGAGAAAGTAACCACACCTAGGAACTCGCCCTATGAGGGTGCATCTAGTCCCTGGATCATAATTCTGAAATTTGAAGTTTGAAAAATTAGGGTTTCCTCATAAAACCCTAAGTTGTAGTTGCAGTGCCAGTTCCTTCATGCCAGTTGCAACACCAATTGCAGTGCCAGCACCAACTACAGTACCAGTTGCAGTGAAAGATTTTGTGAAGTGTTGGGACTGATTTTTATTTTCCTAGTGCGCCTTACCCTAGAAAATATCCAACTAACTTTAAGTTACAAGTTGAAGCACCTTTGAAGTTTTAAAGGTTCGTTATTTATTTCTGCTATTGTCGAATGGTGCCACTACCTGTCGATGTTGTTAGAGGTATGTACTTACATATGTTTAAATTGTATCGTTATTTTAAGGGTCTTGCAGGAGAAATGATCTTTTGTCTAAGCAACAATCATAGATCCAGAAGGATCTCAGATCTAGCACATTCAGAGGAACTATGCACCCCATGTTTGATTACTTTGATATGCCTCTACTTTTTATGGAATTATTGTAATCTTTTGAATATCTAGATTTCATTTTGATATGTTGAAGTTATCATACTAACCATTGGTCAAAATTAAATTCAAATTATTATATTGATTAAAGTTGAGATTATAGAGTTTATTCCCTAACTCAGATTTCTGTCAATATAGCATATTATCTTAGTACAGAGAACAGATTGAAGAGAATACTTGTCATCTTGAAAGAAGGAGACTCAGAATAAAAGAAACAACACTCATTCTTTAGGACAAGACTCCAGGTTCCAGGTTTGATTGATTAAATTGATAAGATTCAAAATTTCACATATCAAGCTTGATAACTGCCACATTACAAGTAAACACTATAGTTGTGATAGCAAATCTTTGAAAAGTTTTATTATTGGAAACTTGGTAGCATGTGAGCATTATTGAGATAAATAATTACGGTAATCATTTACTAGATATAAATAACATCTCCTCTAGGAGAAACTTCTTGTTTTGTTTCCAGGTTACCATGGAGGAATGATTGATCACAACACTAGAAGAGTGTTTCTCTCATTCCTTATTATTGTATTTCTTATTTTTTACCCTTTTTTCAAGTAGGTCACAAGTGATAGCTCTGAAGGAGATACTATGACAATCGTTCTCACTATTGCTTTTATTATTATTATAAAGAGTATTATTCTTGTCCATTGTTTCTCCCTTATTGTTCTTGTTCTAGGAAGTTCACAAGTGATAACTCTGAGGGAGCTATAGTGACAGTTGCAAGAGGCAACATATTAGATGAGACATGGAGAAGACTATACAAGTTGTATACATGACCATATACATCCATGTACCAAATAAGATTAATAAGAAGCTATTTTTTGAGATACAGAGTATCTCATATGGAGATTGATTGTAAGGATAAGAAGGCTCCAAAGATGACTGAACATTGGAATATAACTCACAATAGACTTGGTCAATGGATAATGAAGCCACCTCGACAGGAAGCATAATTTGTTTGAAGTCTGACCCAACTTTTCATATTAAGACTTGGTATTCAACACCAAGTATATCATGCAGAGACACTGAATTTTTTGTAGACTCGAAAGAAATCAAGGTTCAAAGAGAGAAAAAAAAAAATAGTAGATCCAGAAGGGCCTACCCAGAACCATTTCAGTGACCAGGAAGAGACCAATATGGTCCCGTGACACTTTGCAGGATGAAAAAAAAATCCATATATCATTGACAAACCATATCATGAGAAGCAGATGGCTCCATTAGTGGTGAGGTAGGCAGCCCCACCAAGTACCAACTCAAAAGGAGATAGATTTCAGGGGGAGTCAACCCTCACGATCTAGTAAGGACAAGCAGCCTCTCCATGACCATTCATAGAGATGAATAAGCCTGATTTGTGTACAGATAATTCTCCCAGCAAGAGGGAGAGGACTATGACGAGACACTTTCTCCAGTAATAAAAAAAGTATATATAGAACTAACATGATTCATTAAAAGAAGTTGACACAGTATGAGATTCAGAGGGAGTAGGTATGATAATCCCTGTATTTTAGATTGAGTTATCTCCAGTGCTAGTTGGTGCAGTACATGCGTTGGGCCATGAAGACATGACTACAACAGATAGAGTTACCTCCATGAAATAAGAAGAGCTACTTTTAGTAGCAATTATTGAGCCACTCTCAGTTTCAGATGAAGTTGTTGTCGTAATAGAGTAGAGGAGATACTCTCATAATGTAGCGGTTACAATGGGAATGGAGAAGTCACTCTCATCTTTAGAAATAGCAGTTGCAGGTGTAGAGTTTTGATTCCAAAAGGAACAGTTGTAGAAAAAAGTGAAGGACATACTCTCAAGCAGTGAGATAGATAGTTCTTTGCAGAAAGAACATAGAACCAACACATGATTATGCATATTCAGTTGCAGTTGAGAAAGTGTACCAGGTTAGTACAATGTGATGTGAAAATTTGGTTTTGAAGTACAGAACAGGAAGAATCATGTCTGCATGTTGAAGCAAGCTCCAAGAGATTGGTATGGAAGGATTGATAGTTTTTTTATGAGCTTGGGATTTACCAAGAGTAAAGTTGATCCCAAGCTTTACTTCAATATTAAGAATGATGGACCAGTTATATTATTGATATATGTGAATGACTTATTCTTGACAGATGAAGAAAAGATCATCACAAATTGTAAGGAGAAGCTTGTCGATAAATTTTAAATGAAGGACCTAGGCCCAATGCATTATTTCTTAGGTCTTGAAGTATGGCAGAGCCCAGAAGAGATCTTCCTTAGTCAAGGAAAGCATGATGTGGAAATTCTGAAGAGATTTGACATGATGGATTGTAGAGCCATGTCCACTCCTATGGAGACGAATCTGAAGTTATTGGTTGACACTTCATCAAAAATAGTTGATGTTACTCTATACAGACAGATGATTGGTTCGTTGATGTATCTGATGAATACTAGACCAGAGATATGTTTTTCTGTGAACATATTGAGTTAATATCTAGTGGAGCCCAGACATGTTCACCTTCTATCTACAAAGCATGTAATGATATACCTTAAGGGTGCGTTGGAATATGGCCTATGTTATACTATGTTTTTGTTTTTTTATATGATACATGATCGATATATTATTACAATGATGAGTGTTCCATATATAGGGAACATATGGTGACCATCCAGGAAAGGATGCATCCCTTGGATAATCAATAACTATTTATCATTATCATTTACTTATTATATATAGTATTTAATAACAATTAAATATATTATTAATTATTAATCTAAGAGAATGTCTTCTTGATGTTGTCCAAACATCAACACTCCCTCTCAACGAGGGAGACATTCTACATCATGCCAAGCTTGTCTCTGAAGTATACAAAATTCACCCTAGTCTCATGACACTTGTCTATCAGTCTTGGGAGACGTCTCTCTCCCACCTGAATTGAGGAGAAACTCCTTCTGCAACTCTCCCTTTTGAGCCAATTGACTCTCTTTGAGATCAGTCTCACTCTAGGTCCACATGTAATAGCATATAGCATATTGAGTCTTTATCATTCCTTGTCAAATCACCATGACTAGGAAAAAGACCACACTAGGATATTTCACCACAGGTACACACTTGTGAGTGAATGTCATCCTGATGCTAACTGACACATGGAAATCACTTCAAGAACCTTGAGTCCATAATATTCCTTGTCATGATCAAGGAAGGACTATGCCTAGGCCCATTTACAACAAGTTCACCTTTATGATAAATGTATTCTATATCCCTTGGTCTGCAGCCCAATCTAGGAGAAGGTCTGTCTGATGTTGAAACATCAACACTCCCTCTTATTTAGGGAGGTATATTTCCATAGTAGTACACAACTACTATCCATTGGTACACAACCACTGCTAGTAGCACATAACTACTATCTAGTGACACGCAGTCACTGCCAATGGTACACAACCACTGTAGTAATACACAACTACTGTCCAGAGACATACAGTCTCTGGCAGTGGTACACAACCATTGTAGTAGTACACAACTATTGTCCAGAGACACACAACATCTGCCAGTGGTACACAACCATTGTAGTAGCAAAAGGTTTGTCACACATGGCACTCCCATGTGGAATTATAGAGGCTACTCCATATAGAAACACTAGGGTCAACTCCCCATAGTGTGTGACGTCAAGATAAACTCCTTTGACAAGTGCCCATGTTCTCTCCACAAGGGACGTTGGGCTATAAGCCCAAACCCACTTATCCCTTATCGAATAAGTGTTCATTGGTACACAACTACTGCTAGTAGCACATAGCTACTATCTAGTGACACACAATCACTGCCAGTGGTACACAACCACTATAGTAGTACACAACTATTGTCCAGAGACACACAGTCTCTGGAAGTGGTACACAACCATTGTAGTAGCATACACAACCACTGTAGTAGTACACAACTACTGTCCAGAGACACACAGTCTCCGGAAGTGGTACACAACCATTATAGTAGCGTACACAACCACTGTAGTAGTACACAACTATTGTCTAGAGATACAAATATCTGCCAGTGATACACAACCATTGTAGTAGTAAAAGGTATGTCACACATGGCACTCCCATGTGGAATTATAGAGGCTACTCCCTCTAGAAACACTAGGGTCAACTCCCCATAGTGTATGATGTCAAGGTAAACTCCTTTGACATGTCCTCATGTGCTCTCCACAAGGTACGTTGGGATATAAGCCCAAACCCACTTATCCCTTCTTGGATAAGTTTCCCACTTATCCCTTCTCAGATAATTTTCCCATTTATCCCTTCTCGGATAAGTTTCCCACTTATCCCTTCTCGAATAAGTGTCCTCACATATCAACTCAAATCAGTTCACATAGGAGTACAATCTAGAGAATTTGTGTCACACATGGCACTCCCATGTGGACTTATAGAGGCTAAACCCTCTAGAAACACTAGGGTCAACTCCCCATAGTGTGTGACATCAAGTTCAACTCCCTTGACATGTCCTCATGTGATCTCCACAAGGGACATTGGGCTATCCCTTCTCAGATAAGTGTCCTCAATATCAACACACTTATCCCTTCTTGGATAATCCCAAACCCACTTATCTCTTCTCGAATAAGTGTCCTCACATATCAACTTAACTCAGACATAGAGGAGTACTACCTGGAGAATGTCTCAGGAAGTTTCAAACATCAACACTCCCTCTCAGCGAGGGAGTCATTCTTTGTCAATCCAAGTCTGTCATGGAAGTACTTGAACTTCTTCTTGGTTTGGTAAGAACATTAACGACTTGCTCATTTGTAGGAAGGTATTGCACCAGTAATTCCTTCCTCTACACCATGTCTCAGAATAACAGTGGAATCCAACACATGTCCAAATAAATCTACAATGATCTTGTGAAGCCACACTTCTTCGCAGACTGCCACATTCAATGCAATGTACTATTCTTTTGTGATGCTCAAGGCCACATAAGTTTGTTTCCTGCTACACCAGGAAACCATGGCAGATCCCAAAGTGAAGCAAAACCCATAGGTGTTCTTCCTATCCTTTGCGCTCACTACCCAATCAGATTCAATATATCCCTGCAATCTCATGTCAATACTGGAAGTATATCTCATACCATGTCCAATTGTGCCTTGCAGGTATCTCAACACATGCTTCGTAGCAATCGAGTGTGTATGTCTCCATTGAATCATAAAATGGCTAAGTGTACTCATTGCATAACAAATATTTGGTCTAGTGTTAACCAGATACATCAATGATCTAATCAGTTGTATGTACATAGTTTTATCAATTTCATCAGAATCGGAAGAAGACACACTTAGTTTCTTCATATTCGTTACTGTTGGTGTAGCCACAGGCTTCAAGTTCAACATCCCAAACTTCTTCAATATCTCAAGTGTGTACTTCCCCTGACTCGAGAATATCTCATCAGTTCTCTGCCACACCTCTAGTCCCAAGAAGTACTGCATCATACCAAGGTCCTTCATCTCAAACTTAGAGGCCAACGCATACTTGCATTCAACAGTAAGGCTCTCTATAGCAGTGAGGAAAATCATCAATGTAGAGGACCAAAATTAGGGACTCACCATTAACATTCTTGTAGTTCGTGCTAGTATAAACAACACTTTTTTTGAATCCCAAAATCGTTAGGTGTCCATCAATCCTCGCATACCAAGCTCGAGGTGGTTTCTTGAGTCCATACAAGGCCTTCTTCAACCTGCACACACGAGACTCCTTCTCATGTATCATGAAACCATCTAGTTGCTCGATATATACTTCTTCCTCAATCTCTCCATTGAGAAAGGTTGTCTTTACATCCATCTGATCTACTCTCCAACCCATGGATGTTGCAGGGGAAATAATCATTTGGATAGAAGTGTATCGAGAAACAAGAGAAAATGTCTCATCGTAATATATTCCCTCCACCTGAGAGAATCCTCTAGAAATAAATCTCATTTTGTGCATCTCGATGCTCTCATCAAATGTGTGTTTGATCTTGTAGATCCATTTGGAAGTCACTACAGACTTCCACTCAAGTCTCATAATAATATCCCACACATCATTCTTCATGATGGATTGATACCCCTCCATCATGACATTTCTCCATACTAGATGACTAGTTTCCTCCTCATAATAGGAAGGCTCAAAATGAATGATGTGGCTTATAGTTGTGGCATAGCATTAATATCTCTTAGGTCTCTTTCTCACTCATAAGGTACCACAAGGAGTCGCATATCCTTCTTCCTCATGTAGAGTCTAACAAGCCCATGTAGGTCTCTTCTGACCTACTGCAATATCTCTGGGAACATAAACTGTAGCTATAGGATCAATGAGATCAATTGGATCAATTGGATCAATCTCCATGTGAGATCATATAGATCTCTTAAAGGATACCTCCTCCTCAAAGGTAACATATTTTCTCACCTCAATCTGTATCTTACCAAGGATGTAGATCTAGTATGCCTTCGAAGATTCATTGTACCCCACAAATGTACCCTTTATTCCTGAAGGGTCTAGCTTGATTTGTTTCTCCTTGGGTACATGAATGCATATTGGACACCCAAATATCCTGAAGTGTCCAACCTTAGGATTCACTCTGGTGAAGGCCTCCTTAGGCATCATGTTCCTCAAAGTATTACGATGAATTTTGTTTTGAACATACACTGCAATCATGGATGCATTTTCCCACAGAAACATAGGTAAATGTTGATCATGCTAAGTCATCTTGGACCATACTTGATATATCGAGGTTCCCTCATGAAACCAATGTCTCGAGAAGATGAAAAACATCAAAAATCCCTCTGGAGTTGGAGGTGACTCCTCCTCTGTCTCTGCTCACTCTGACATTGAAGGTAGCTCTTCCTCCTTATCTAGAGGTAACTCAATCTATGCTCCCTCTGGATGTAGTACTGCCTCCCTCTCTGAGAGTGCTTCTACATACACTAGAATTGTTTCCATGCCTTCTTCCTCAACATCTCATGGCTCGACTCATGTACTGGGACTACTACACATGCTCCCTCTGAGTCTCATAATGTGTTTTCCTCCTTTACTGTATCTACCATAGTTTTTTTGCAGTCAATATTGACTCGTTGTATCCATGATCATTGGAGTTGTCTATGTTATCTGGCATGGTCTCGTCCTGGGAGGTACATTGCTCCTAGAGACTTCTTGTCTCTAAGCATCATGCCTGGCAATGTCTCTCCTTGATATCATGTTGGAAGGTATTTCCCTCCATGTTTTCCTACTGTGACTGTCATTATGGCTCCTTCTCAGAGGTATTACCTATGGCCTTACCGAAACAAGAAACAAGAACAACAAAAAGCATCTCCTAGAGGAGATCAATTTATATTGTGCACAACTATATACAGTGACCCTTCAAATAATATGTCTTCTATTATGACCAACACACATCCATCATATACTCGATGTCATACCACTACCAACACACATCCATCATATACTCGATGTCATATGGCTACCAACACACATCCATCATACACTCAATGTCATACGGTTAACCATGTTTGTTTTATAGTGTTAAATCAAAGAAGCACAATTTTCCACAAGTGGTAATTACTTCCAAAGATATACGATATTACTTTAGTAAACACTAGAACATCACTAAGTAACTTGGAAAATTTCAACTTCTTAGTCTCTTCCTTAGATCACTTATCCCACATGTGAGAAAGAAAAAATATGTGTGTCTATTGATGTGTCTTTCAAGTGTCTTTTTATAGTAATATTATATTGATCCAAAAAAGACACTTCTCTTTGAAAATTAAATTTAAAATTTAATTTAATTTAATTTTTTATAAATAGTTGGAGAATACCTCCCGTAACTACCCAAAAAATAATTTGGTTATAATCCATCCACATAGTATTTGACTTTGTTAAATTGTTCCTTCATAACTCATGTGATTCTTTGCATAAATATAGGTAGAAGTAAATATGCAGTACATTCCTCATATTTAGGTAATTAGACATTTTTACTGGAAATCACTGCCCCACCATAATTTATGGAATTATTTCTATAATTTAGGTAGGAGTAAAGAGTAAATATGTTGTACATAGATATTGTAACAACCCCATAAATTTAACACTCCCAA
This sequence comes from Picea engelmannii, assembly GCA_009831015.1. Classification (NCBI taxonomy): domain Eukaryota; kingdom Viridiplantae; phylum Streptophyta; class Pinopsida; order Pinales; family Pinaceae; genus Picea; species Picea engelmannii. Next base: position 16,074 of record ML819511.1, read on the forward strand.
CATTTTACTCTACTCTCATTTTCATGGGCCCTTCTATGGAGTCAAGCCCAATCCTACTCTGATACCATGTTGTTGTTTTTTTAATGAGATATGATTGATATATTATTACAATTATGAGACTTCCATATATAGGGAACATATGGTGACCATCCATGAAAGGATGTGTCCCTTGGATAATCAATAACTATTTATTAGTATCATTTACTTATTATATATAGTATTTAATAATCAATAATTATATTATTAATTATTAATCTAAGAGAATGTCTCCCCGATGTTGTCCAAACATCAACATACTGAAGATTGTGACTTTAGATTGTATGGCTATACTAATTCAGATTAGGCTGGAAATGCTTTAGACAAAAAAAACACTTCAGGATATTGTTTCAGTTTGGGGTCAGCCATGACTTCATGGAAAAGCAGGAAGCAGTCCAATATTCCTCTCAACATGGTAGAAGCAAAGTACATTGCATCATGTTCCATCGATTATGAAGCCATATGGCTTCGAAAGTTGTTGATATGTTTGTTCGATCTGGAGGTGGAATCTACCATGATTCTATGTGATAACCAGAGTTGCATAAATATGACAGATAACCCAGTGTTCCATGATAAGACGATGAACATAGAGATCCGGTATCACCACATTCATGACATGGTGCAAAAGGGAGTTTTAAAGCTCCAATATGTTGGCACATATGAGCAGGTTGCAGATGTGTTGACTAAGCCTCTATCTTGTGTGAAGTTTTAGTACTTCCGATACAATCTTGGTGTAGTCCAAAAGGACCTCCCTCAAAAGGGGGAGTGATGGTGATGCTACTATGGTATCCTGACCAACAACGGGTAGCTCAGTTAGGATTTTATATCCTAGGAGACTGATCATCCCTGGATAGATCCCGAAGGTCCAGTAAGGACAGTCTATCAGAGTACCTGTGCATGTATATGCCAGTTGTGGTCAGTAGTGGTAGCTCAGTTAGGATTTTATATCCTAGGGAATCTTATGATTCCTGGGAAGATCCCAAAGGTCCGGTAAGGACGGTTTATCAGAGGACCATGTAGTAGCTCAGTTAGGATTTTATATCCTAGGGAATCTTATGATTCCTTGGGAGATCTCAAAGGTCCAGTAAGGACGATCTGTCAGAGTACCATAGATGTTGTTCTTGATGCACCTGCCTCATTCTTTTTCCATTGATGTTGATGTTCCAACTTCAAAATGATGATGATGATGATATTACTCTAGCTCCATGTTTTTGTTGCCATTGATGTTGTTGTTCCAACTTCATGTTGTTGATTTTGATGTTCCAGCTTCTTGTTGTTAATGTTGTTGTTCCAACTTCATGTTGTTTTTTATTTTGATGTTCCAGCTTCGTGTTATTGATTTTGTTGTTCTAGCTTCATGTTGTTTATGATGTTGATGTTCCAGCTTCACCTTGTTGATGATGATGATGTTACTCCATCTCTGCACTACAGATGATGATGATGTTCAGTTTCTACTGATATTGATGATAAGAAAAACTTCCAATGATCTAAAGATATGATCGACCGTGTTCTCGATGCTGATGATGATGTCCCCTCCTCTTAATGATGTATTGATTCCAATAAGTTGTTATTAATGTTGTCAGTAGAATACCCTTCTTGTTAAGGGGGAGTGTTGAAATATTGTAACTTCGAAGAATATTCTACCTGAGAAAGAGTCGAATATTATTATTATATTATATTTAATTATGCCCTATTGTGCCTTAGTAAAAGTCGGCCCTATTGTGCCTTGACAATTAATTGTAAATTAAGAAGGAAAAGTGACCGGCCATCCTAGACCTAATTATAGGTTGGAAAGACCACTATTTCTAAGAGAGGCAAGTGACTCATTTGGACACACTCACCAATCAACTCTGCAGTGCGCAAGTCTTGGAGGAGAGAAGTTGTTGCAATTAGGGTTGACGTCAAGGAGGGTTTCTAGTCTATCTCTTGGTATTTCTTGGTTAAGTGGTGCACTACTCTTCCTAGTGAAGGAGTAGAGGAGGATATTTTGTTCGGTCATTGGTATATCTATATTGAGGAATTTTTGTTGGGTTCTCTCCCCCATGAAGGTTTCCTAGGATAATATGTGTGTCTCTATTGTTTCTATGATTGTCTCTCTTTCAGTGATCTTATTTATGCAGCTAATGTGATAAATTATTGTGATAATAAGTAATAACCGTGATTGCTAGCTATATAAGTAAAAACTTCAACACATGTAGAGGTATGAATTTACCACCTATCTAGTCACCAAACCAGGGTAGTGGCTCTTGGTGGCATAGCCAAGAGAAGGGGGTCTCATCACGATCCAACCTTCTCATTTCTGTGAAATGTTTGTGGATAACGTTGTCACCTCTGGTCATCAAGCCAGGATAGTGGCCCTCAATTATTCCCTTGAAGCACAAGAGAAAAAGATCAAAATAAATAAATCTAAGAATAAAAGGAAATGAATGGGCTAAGAAATAATTGCATTCATGACAAGGTGCAACTCTCCCTCCACAAAGGCACCCACAAGTAAGACTCTACATTTCCCTGTTAACACATGCACCCCATGCCCAAATATTTACACCATGCCACCTCATACACTTACATGAATTGGACTAGATTCCACTTTGGAAACACCCCAAACTTAAGAGATGTTAGCCCAATAGGACACCCTGAGACCCTCTCCAAAACTAACTTGTCAAATTGCATAACGTCTTTGAACATTCGTTTGGGGTTAAGGGGGGTTTGATGCACATGTTTAGGTAATTTAATTATTGGATGTGATTTACACGTTATGATCCTTGTGACTTATGAACCCCTGGAGGGCTTACTTGTTCCTGTAGGACCTTGCCCAGTGGACAGGTACATTGAAGGACGGTACCATGAAGAAGGAAGTTGTTGCCTTTGGAGGCACTCTCGCAGTCCTTAAACGGATGATCCCTACCTTCATTCACTTGGAAGATGGCCTTGGGAGGCCTAGAGACCATCCATATATCCCATGATGTCATATTGGAGGGGCTAAGGCTTCATACAATGATGCCCTATTGAAAGAAGGGAATTTGCACAATGTTTTGGTAGCAGATGGTGAGAATGAGCCCTAGGAGGGGTAACGTTCCATAATTATAGGTAGGACGTCCACCATGAGAGCTAAACGTCACCCTAGAAGTGAATGAAGTCACCCCTAAAAGGGTTTTCAATAGCAAATTAATTTTATTTAGCCTAGAAATTAATTTTTGTAAGAAACTGACCAGGTTGACCTGTCTTTTTGACCTAAAAGTTAATTAATGTCACAATTTTATATAAATAAAGAAAAAGTACATTCATTTTGGATCATAACTTGTCATTGGACAAGAGGATGACTGAAATTTCTGCCCCTCTTGGGTTATTGGCTGAAATAAGGAGGCACTACTCTTGTTTAAGGCTTATCTTTGCAACTTGGATAAATTTTTGAAGTTTTATGGTGATCTTGCATGGTATATTCATGATTATTCTTGGTGCAAATAAGTATAATCTGCATTTTTTCATATATTGAATGGTTTATTGTATGGTTTCATCTGCTCATATAAGATTATGAAATTGCATGGTGTATTTAATGCTTGAAGTAAGAAACTTAAGGTGTTACTTTCTTACTTTTTTATTTTCCAATATTTGACAAAATTGATCTAGAAACAAGTGAAACCCTAGAGCCCTAAAGTGTTATAATTCTAGAGGTTTTGATTTGGTTATTGTTTCATAAGTATTTACTCCATAAAAATGCTAAGGAGAGCAAGGCGCTAAGGCCTATAAGTGCCTACACCCTAGCACTTGCTTTCTTGAGGTCAAAATCTAGGAGGACTTAAGTTGCTATTCCTCCTAGACTTTTTCCCTCTTAGAATTCTGATCTAGGTGGATATCGGTGGCCACCCACCTTTTCCAACTGGCTCAAAACAATTTTCTGGCAATTTTGGCAATTTACTATTTTTAGCAGTTTTAACTTCTGGGTCCATTTTGAGGGCCTAAATGAAGGTTTTTCGAGATTGAGCTTCTCAATGATATCCAAAGGCATGATTGAGCCCCCAAAATGAATCTCCTCGAAGATACCTTTCCAATGGGCTATCATACGCCTAAAACATAGATCATATGCAAAAGTTACGACCCCGGGAAGTTGATGTACTAACTTACCCAGACAGGGCCCATGTGATTTTTGGCGCTTCATCTCCTAGGGTTAGGTTTTTGGATGTATAGGGTTTTTGGCATTCCTATTTATTGTAAAAATTCCTTCAGATCCTCATTGTAATCATCTTCTTGTGAATAAGCGTAGTTGTCACATCTCTTCTCAAAGATAAGCCACCACCATTCCAACAAGCTTGTTTCCGCTTCATTTTTACAGTTTCAGCTTATTTCCTTATTGAATAGAAAACCAATTTTACTGTATCTCTGTTATTTTGTGTTAAGCACCTGTTAATAATCTGTATTCATTTCATTCTTCTCATAAAATCTGGATCATTGGTATCAGAGCGGTCTTCTCCTTGTCATCTTAATGCATGTCCCCAACGAGGTCGGAGTACAAAGAGTTGGGTCTCGAGCTTGTTTCTCTTGAGGAAAAAATCTATCGCACGCCTAAGAGACCTCTCATGGAAGGAGAAAACAAATATGATGGGAAAAGGAATCCTTTCAAACTATTTATTGAGGAATCCCTCACGTAATAAAGGAACGAGATGATGGATAGTTTCATGCAAATCCTTCGGCGACTACCAACAGGTGACACATCTTCTTCGAGCAGATAGCCGCCCCCTTCAAGGTACAAATAAAATTTGATATTCCTATATTTGAAGGTCGGATAGACAAATGTTGTAGAAAAGTGGTTGAATCTACTAGAAGGGTATTTTTATGTCCATAACTTTTCGAATAGAGAAAAGATTACTTTTGCGCTCCTCAAAGTCGTTCCCCATGTCAAATATTGGTGGGAAACTTTCTGTGAGCAAAAGGAAACATAGGAACCCTCATTATTTATAGACACGGCCACCTGGAAATCCTTCAAGGATGTTATTAAGGAACAATACTACCCTATCAGGAGTTATGACGACTTGTATACCAAATGGACCACATTGTGGCAAGAAAGAGACCAAGCAATGCCAGATTTCACAAATATCTTCCATACCTTGTGCACCAAGTTGGGTATCAAAGATTCAGAGAGAAATATGGTGCTCAAGTATCGCGACGCTATGCATAGATACATCCAGACCGAAATGGAATTTTTGGACATCTCATCCTTGGGTGCGACCTACCGATATGTCGTCAAAATCAAGCAGAAGCTCAAACAAAAGACGCAAAAATTTGGGCCTGGGAACCCCTCACAACAAAAGCCAGGAAAGGGTGGCCCCAACCCACAGAACAATGGATAGAGAAAATATGGACAGTATCAGGGAAACCAGTCCAAGCCGCAAGCAAAGAAGGACACCGGAAAGACAAAGAAATATATCGGGAAGTGGTGTGACTTCCATAAGAGCCCTTGGCATAACATTGTTGATTGTCGCTCAAAAAAGTCGTTGGTGGCCAAAGTGAAATCCTCTAAATCAAATGCAGGTTTTGACTCTGAGCCAGAACCAAAAAGGGGAAGATGGATCATTGAAGCAGAATCCATTGCCATCGTTGCTACAACCAAGCTCCAGCCTGGTGAACCAGACGAGCCAAAAGAAGGAAAACGCCTCTTCCATTCACAGATGTGGGTAAAAGGCACCCTGATGCACTTCATTGTTGATAGAGGTATCTAGAAGAACCTCATCTCAGCAGAGGTCATCAAGTGGTTGGACCTGTTGATAATGCAGAGGTCATCAAGCGGATGGATCAACCAAGGAAGCGATCTACACGTCAGCCAACAATGTTGAATGTCGTACGGCATCAAGCCCTTCAAAGACGAGGTATTATGTGATGTTGCTCCTCTCGAAGTTTGTGATGTTCTTTTGGGCCAACCTTATTTATGGAAACGTCATGATGTATATGAGTCTAGACCTCGTAGTTTTATTATTACTTTGAACATGAAATTGTATAGGATACACGAGGCAGTCCCACCTAGTGTTATTTCCTTGATATCTGCTAAGCAATGCAAGAAGGTCATCTCTTAGACATGAAAGTTTGTCTTCTTTTTGATTCGCTCTCAAAATAAGAGAAATATCATAGCCACATCCAGGGTCTCTGCGGTCAACCTCTCCACACAGAAGAAGTAAGTAGACAAGGTCATGGAAGAATACTCAGATATCTTCTACTCACCTACCGGGGTACCTCTGCACTGCCAGGTCAAGCACCCCATAGATCTTACCCTTGGTGCACCGCTACCCAATGGGCCAGTCTATCATATCTCTCTATTAAAGAATGAGGATATCAAGCGATAGATCCAAGAACTGCTCCACAAGGGGCACATTCATCCCATCTCATCACCTTGCGGGAGCCCAATCGTGCTGGTACAGAAGAAAGATGGAACCTGGCGACTCTACATTGATTACCGGACTTTGAATAAAATCACAGTTAGTAACTAGTACCCAATTCCCTGAATCGAAGACCTCCTTGATCAAATCACAGGGGCCAAATACTTCAATAAGATTGATCTGAAGTCTGGCTACCACCAAGTCCCGATAGAACAAACAGATGTATGGAAAACCGCCTTCGAGTCAAAGGAAGGCCTTTTTGAATGGTTGGTCATGCCCTTTGGGTTGACAAATTCTCCAACCACTTTCATGAGGATGATGGATGATATTCTTCGACTATTCACCAATAATTTTGTAGTGGTGTATCTGGATGACATTCTCATTTATAGCAAGACTTGGTTCGAACACTTGCAACATATTCAGGAGGTTTTGCACACCCTACAGCAACACAAGCTATATGCCAACTTGGAAAAATGATCTTTCGGCATGGACAGGGTCCATTACCTGGGCTACATCATTGATCAACATGGCTTACATGTGGATCCAACCAATATCCAAGTCATCTGTCACTGGCCAGCCCCAACCACACTCACTGAGCTTTGAAGCTTCTTCGGCCTTGCCAATTTCTACCGCAGGTTCATGTTGGGATTCTCCCATATTGCATGGGCCCTCAGCCAAATAACCAGGGGTGGTGGTAAGGCGAAATTTGTGTGGGGTCAGTCCCAACAACAAGAGTTTGATGATTTGAAGCAACGCTTGTGCTTAGCCCCAGTACTTTCACTACCAGACCTGCAACATCCCTTTGAGATCGAGACAGATTCTTCAGAATATGCAGTGGGCATCGTTCTCACTCAACACAGCCACCACGTGGCCTATCATAGTGAGACATTATCAGATGTTGTTCATAAGTACCCTACTTAAGACAAATAAATGTACTACATTGTGCAAGCCTCCCACCAATGGAGACATTACATTCTTGGGAAGGAGACAGTCATCCACACTAATTATAATCCATTGCAGTTCATGCAGACACAAGGAAAATTGCAGAATGATCGCCATCAAAAGTGGTCCACATACTTGCAACAATTCCACCTCAAAATCAAGTATAAAATAGGAAGCATCAATCGTGTCGTTGATTGCCTCAACAAACCGCCAGTCGTGGCACTCACCACGGTGATAGACTCTTGCGGCCATGAGACTTCTAGATGGCCCCAACTCTATGAGACAGACCCGGACTTCGCCACCACCTACCAAATGATGGGTGAAAACGCAGTTGTCGATAATTTCCATATTCAAGATGGGTTGTTGGGCCATATTTGTGTACCATCAAGCGAGCGAGCGAAGCTGATATGGGAATCCCACTACAGTCAGGTGGTAGGACACTTCGGATTTGAAAAGACAGTGGCAATGCTACAGAAACATTTCTACTGGCCGAAACTTCGACAGAAGGTCAACAAGTATATCAGGTCATGCACTGCTTGTGCTATTGCCAAACCGACCACTAAGAAACAGGGCCTATACACCCCTCTTCCTACTCCTGACAGGCCATGGGAATCCATCTCAATGGAATACATGTCGGGCCTCCGATCCACCAAGCGGGTAAATGACTATGTTTTTTGGTTGTTGATTGCTTTTCTAAGATGGCGATTTTGGTTCCCTGTAAGAAGAATATCACAGAAGAGGCCACTGTGAAGCTCTTCATTGAACAAGTCTGGGTACATTTTGGAATCCCACAAACTATTGTCTCAGATCGGGACAATATATTTCTCAGCACATTCTAGTCGAGCCTCGGGTCACTGCTGGACACCAAGATCACCAAATCCACGGCCTTCCACCCCCATACAGATGGTCAAACTGAGGTCATAAATTGAATGATTGTGCCTATCCTTCACATATATAATTCAAAGCACCCTTGCACACGGGATGAGAGCCTTCCCTATGTCCAACATAGCTACAACTGAGCCCTGCATAGCTCAACCGGCCACAGCCCCTTTCAGGTGGGGTTAGGATTCCAACCATTGGGTCCCATAGATGTTTCACTTCCCCTTGCGATCACCTCAATCGACTCATCTCCTGCTCCAACTGAAGCTGACAAAGCCACCTGGTTCATTGAGAAAATCCAGCACATCTTCCAACAGGTTCAGGGTATCCTACAGAAATCCAAATACAAGTACAAGCAATGTGATGATCAAGATTGGGTGCCACATAAGTTTCAGGTGGGCGACAAAGTTTGGTTGCACTTGCAGAAAGAACGCCTTGCAACACTCCATCGAAATTTTTTCCCACTCTGTTATGGACCGTACACCATCACCAAGGCCATGGGGGATTATTTTTTTGAGCTCAACATTCCTCCTTTCCTTGGCCTTCACCCAGTGTTCAACGTGGATCTCCTTCGCCCTTATTTCCCACCATTATTGGACACCTCAGACGTAGGAGAACAACTGACACCAACAAATCTCAACTCTGACTGCATACAACAGGAATTCAGTGATCATATTGTAGACACATAGATCAAGGGCACTTGACAACAAATGATCCATCTGTATCGAGTCGTCAAAGCAGGGCAGCTCCTCCACCAAGGCAAGTGGCTCACCCGGGGCCAAATTCAGCAGAAATTTCCTCCTCTGATGGGGAAAATCAATGCAATGGATACCATTGATTCCTAAGGAGGGAGGATTGATCTAGGTGGATATCGGTGGCCACCCACCTTTTCCAACTAGCTCAAAACAATTTTCTGGCAAATTTGGCAATTTACTATTTTTAGCAGTTTTAACTTACGGGGCCATTTTGAGGGCCTAAATGAAGGTTTTTTGGGATCGAGCTTCTCAATGATAGCCAAATAAATTATTGAGCCCCCAAAATGAATATCCTCTATGATACCTTTCCAACGGACTATCATATGCCTAAAACGGAGATCGTATGCAAAAGTTATGACCCCAGGAAGTTGATGTACTAACTTACCCAAACGGGGCCCACATGACTTTTGGCGCTTCATCTCCTAGGGTTAGGTTTTTGGATGTATAAGGTTTTTTTAATTCCTATTTATTGTAAAATGCCTTCATATCCTCATTGTATTCATATTCTTGTGAATGAACGCATTTGTCACATCTCTTCTTAGAGATAAGCCACCACCATTCCAACAAGCTTGTTTCCGCTGCATTTTTACAGTTTCAGCGTATTTCCTTATTGAATAGAAAACTAGTTTTACTGTATCTCTGTTATTTTTTGTAAATCACATGTTAACAATCTGTAGTCATTTCATTCTTCTCATAAAATCTGAATCAACGTGTGTATCATCATTAGTTAACATCCTTAGAAGAAGACGCCATCTTTGACTCCATTACCCTAGAAAGGCACTAGTCCTTGTCTTCTTCCCTTTGACAAGCAACCTTAAAATTTCAAACTCCCTTTTCAACTTGACAATTTAATTAACCTAGCTTATTGTTTCTACAACAATCATTTTGCATCTCTAACAAGCACACTAACTGAGCTAACCTACCCATAAATTTGCACTAAACTAGGCATCATCACCCTAGGGTTTAGTCTTCCCTTTGCTACCTTTTTAGAGTTCAAATCCTGAAGTTGTTGTTGTTGTCATAGATATTGTTACAGCCACTGTTGCATCCCCTAACAACCCTAAAAAATCATCCATAAAACCACTAAACATTTGTACTAAGAAAACTATAATCATTGGATGTTGAAGTACTTGTCTTATTGCTTCATTATAGTACTTTTCTAAAGTGGTTTCTATTGTTGTCATCATAATTAATTAATGTTATTATAAGTGTTTGGACAACCATTTAAGTCATTTATTGACTTGTATTAATCTTGAAATCGTGAGTGACAAAGTATTATCAAGTTTGCAAGACCTTTTTTAACATTTCTTGTCATCATAACTTGCAATTTTCAAGATACGTTGTCGATACTATAATCTCATCTTTATTATATATAACTTGTTCTAGCAGCACATAATTTGTCTAAGAATTCATTAATTATAATCATTAATATCATTGTTACTACTAACGTTCGGTGTTTCATTGGTAAAGGGAAGGTACAAACCCACTTTCTCTTTCCCTTGTCCCTTTAAACTTTACCCAAGTGACTTCTTCCATTGAGTGACCTAGAGAGAGGGGTGGGTTTTTACCGTGTCTTTTTTCCCTTCATCAACCAACTAGGTCCTAGGACGTCTCCCTTGGAGTGAGCTTTTCCTCCTCCTAAATAGAAAGAGGTACCCTATTGGGGTGACATTAATAGGACTACCTATGTGTTGCGTCAATCTAGGCCTACTTTCCTTTAGGATTTGGGCAAGTATAGATTGTGCGATAACATTTTTGGCACCGTTGTCAGGAAACATTGAGTCAATTTTCCTCGAACTGCATTTTTCGGTAAGCCTTTATCCAAAGCCTGTTTTTTCCCAAAGCTTACCCGGTGACTTCACTGAGGGTGATTCCATCATCCCTTTGGTGATATTAAAAAATATTATCTGGTGACTCCACAAATTTCAGGGAGATACACCAATCCTCCCAAATCTTACAAAAGAAATCCTCCCCAAAACTCTCATGTAGTAAAATCATTGTTCAAGGTAATATTCCCATAAGCACAATGTCTAACACTCAAACTCAAACCCATAATCCAAATCAGGTAAATAACCAAAAGAAATGGGAATAGAAAACTTTTTAAGTCGTTAGACATGATAGGCATTCCAGGATACCCTTGGCAAATTCCCCCTAGGTATGAGTAATGGTTGCCTAATTTCATTGGTAATGATGTAGTCAGCTTTGAGGACCATATGAGCAATTTCTGGGCCTTTTTTCCAACTTTATCCCATCATTGATGACGTTGAAGACTTGGCAACGAATTTGTTCTCTACTACCCTCTATGATAGCGCTAGAAGATGGTATAACGATCTTCCTGGTGCTAGTATTACATCTATGGATAAATTAGAGAAAGAATTCCTCAAAATATGGAGTGTTAAGGAAGACCCCAACATGTTACTAACAAGTCTTAACAACGTCATAAAGGTTGAGAATGAAATTGTTAGGGAATTCCATGATAAATTTGAGAGGCTAGTACAACATATCCCAACAAGCCACCACCCTTCAAACAACTTTCTTCTCTTTCTTTACACCAAGGCCTTTACAGGAAAAATGGGTTTCCTTATCAGAGACAAATCTCCTAGAATAATTCAAGAAACCCATGAGATGACTATGAATATTGAAAATAACATATCATCATCCAAAATATAATCGTTCTCTTCCCCAAGAGTCAATATGGATGCTAAACTCAAAGTAGTTCACAATGTTGACGCTGCCTCAAATATTGGTGCTAGCTTGGAAAAGCTACAAATGACTGTAGATGGCATGGTAAAAACCCAAGAGTTAATGATGAATAGGATTTTCAACCTAGAAATATCCCAACAACAAGCTCTTAGACCTCCTTATAAAGGGCAATTCCAAAGGGGTGATCAAGGTTTCAAGCCCAAGAACGATCAAGAGGTCCCTAACACCTTAGCCCCCACAAACATGGTATAGGAGAACCCATGGTGTTTCCAATGCAGAGAATCACATTGGGAGCATGAATGCCCTTTGAACAATGGGGAACATGATCAAGTCAATGTTATCAACCATACCATTGAAGAGCCATAATATTTCCTTAATATCACACCTAAACAACATGAAGAAGGCATAAAGGAAGTAGCCAGGGAGGCTGGGATGGAGGTAATCAATAGCCTTGATCAAGAGTCAAGAGAGAAGTTGAAAAAATAAGAATTCCAAGTGTACAATAGGCAAAATCGAATGAACCAACCTCCCTCTACTAGACCTACAGCTTCACAACCAAAACCTCCACATATGAACATACTCATTCCTAAGACCTCTTCTAAGGCTAACAAGGTTGACTTAAATTTTGACTTGGAAGGTGCATTGGCCAAAATGCATGTAACCATCCCGTTGAAGGAAATTATCAAGGTTCAATCCATGAAAGAAAGGTTTGAGAAGTTATTCAATGTGTTGGATGAACCAATAGACCCTCCCATTATCCTACAAGCATATCATTTCAGGGTTCAATACGATGGGAACCCACCTTTCTTTATGCCATTGCTAGTAAATAACAAATGTCTCAACAATTGTATGCTTGACTCAGGAGCAGGTGTGAACATGATGTCTTTGAAAGTTATGGAGCAACTGGGCCTAAATACTACACGGCCTTATAGAAATGTGTGCGGTTTTGAATCCAGGGCCATACCTACCCATGGGGTAGTTGAGAACATTGAGGTACACCTTGGTAAATATCCTGAGAGAGTGATCCATATGGATGTTGTGGTGGTAGATGTCCTTGATTTTGTCTAGGAAGTTCGTTGCAATGTTGGGTGGCACAATAGAGATGGATTTAACGTATATCAACGTGCCTATGAAGAATGGGATGATTGCACACCTTCCAAATATGCCAATGGTCAAGGCTCATGTACAAGATATTGATAATGATACTAATATCAGTGAAACACATGAACCAATTAAGGAAATCATTCCTGCGTTTTCTCCACGAGATTTTCCTTTCACCACAAAGGAAGATTTTGATGAGATACAATGGCCAAAGAAACAAGAGTATCAACAAATCCTAGATAAATATAAGGACAAATAAGTTGGCTCTGTCAAACTACTAAAAAATGGTGATAATGATATATTGATTAAACCAAGCCAACAAGAAGTCCTTACAATTGAATCCCACCCTCCTCCCTCAAGACAATACACTAGGGTAATACAAGGAACAACAAATTTTGAAGCAAAAGAGTATCAAGAGGGAGACACAGTATGGATGTAGGACACTAAGAAGGGTGAGCCTAACAATGTTAAATGGAGTGCACAATTTTGGCTTGGACCATTCATAATCAAAATGAAGTCAATCAATGATGCCTACTATTTATCTACGCTTGAAGGGAGGAAATGTCCATTACCAGTTAGTGGACGCCTCCTCAAACCCCATCATGGGGCAGAGACTTGACTTCATAGGTAAGTACAGGTAAGTTAGAATAGGTAGGAATTTGCATCCATTGTACATACCATTTCATATCATGTTAGCATATTTGTAGTTGCAATTTTCATATTTTCTTGTTTCATTATGTATATATGTATGCTCATAATCATATGTTAGACTACAAATGCTCTTATTTTTTTATTTTATCATATATGGATGAGGGGTGATATCACCACCCTAGGGATTACTAATATATTTTGTTGAGATTTAGTAGGCATATGTCATACCAAAGATGTTGAGGTTCTCATGCGCTCTACAGTGAGCACATGTCCCCGAGTTGGATCTAGATATTATCCCTTAGCCTAGAGATAACTAAGGAGATCACGTCTCGAGGCCCACAGGTCTTAGACATGGAATACCAAGACTCAAAGGACCTAAGCATGGCCCCGGAAGGCCCCTCTTTTCTTTAGTGCAATCCATGTATCACCAGCAGCAGTATCCATCACACCAGCCTGGTCCTCAAGTAGAAGTGAGTCTTGCTCCATGAGGTAATGAATCTGGGTATCATGGTATGTATCACTCTAATTTTTGAAGGACTTGAACATGTTGTATTGAATCATTCTTCATCTCATGACGTTTGCGTGGAAATTATGCTCTTTGCCTCGTTCATACCTGGAAGGGTGACACAATGCTCTAGTAAGTTTATTTCCCTTTAGGATGGGTTTCCACTGAGCGAATCTGTGAAAAATCATCGTTTGTTCCCTCCATACTTACCACTTTCCATCTTCATTCCTTCCATCTTCTCTATCCTTGTTTGGGCATTGGGATTGGCTACACTATGAAGGCTTGTACCTTACCTCGTGGGAAGAAGGGGTTAAATGCCTTGAGGGTAAAAGTAGTTGGAAAGAGTTAAAAGCTATTTTTGAAACCTTTGAGATGCTTCGCCCAGGGATCCCCGAGAAAGCAATGAAAATCTTCTCAGTAATAAAAGGGGACCCACAAGATAACATAAACACTCAAGGTACTAGTTGATGGATATGGGGTCTCATCATGAGCCGGCGTATTATGACAATGGGCATGTAGCGGTATGACATTACCACCTATCTGGTCACCAAACCAGGGTAGTGGCTCTTGGTGGCATAGCCAAGAGAAAGGGGGTCTCATCACGAGCCAGCCTTCTCATTTCCATGAAATGTTTGTGGATAACGTTGTCACCTCTGGTCATAAAACCAGGAAAGTGGCCCTCAACTATTCCCTTGAAGCAAAAGATAAAAAGATCAAAAGAAATAAAGTTAATAATAAATGGAAATGATTGGGCTAGGAAACAATTGCATTCATGAAAAGGTGCAACTCACCCTCCACAAAGGCACCCACAAGTAAGAATCTACATTTCCATTTTATCACAAGCACCCCATGCCACCTCATACACTTACATGACTTGGACTATATTCCACCTAGGAAACACCCCAAAATTAAGAGAGGTTAGCCCAATAGGACACCCTGAGACCCTCTCCAAAACTAACTTGTCAAATTGCATAACATCTTTGAGCATTCGTTTGGGGTTAAGGGGGGTTTGATGCACATTTTTAGGTAATTTAATTATTGGATGTGATTTACATGCTATGATCCTTGTGACTTATGAACCCCTAGAGGGCTTAATTTTTGTTCCTGCAGGACCTTTGCCATTGGACAGGTACATTGAAGGATGGTACCATGAAGAAGGAATTTGTTGCCTTTGGAGGCACTCTGGCAAGCCTTAGAAGGACAAGACCTACCTTCATTCACTTAGAAAATGGCCTTGGGAGGCCTAGATACCATCCATCTATCCCATGACATCATATTCGAGGGGCCAGGGCTTCATGCAGTGATGCCCCAATGAAAGAAGGGAATTTGCACAATGTTCTGGCAGCAGATGGTGAGATTGAGCCCTAGGAGGGGCAACGTTCCATAATTAGAGGAAGTATGTCCACCATGAGAGCTCAATGTCACCCTATAACGGCATGACGTCACCCCTAAAGGGGTTTTCAGTAGTAAATTAATTTTATTTAGCCCAAAAATTAATTTTTGTAAGAAAATGGGCGAGGTGAAACTGTCTTTTTGACCTAAAACTTAATTAAGGTCACAATTTTGTATAAATAAAGAAAAATTGCATTCATTTTGGATCATAACTTGTCATTGGACAAGAGGAGGACTGAAATTTTCACCCCTCTTGGGTTATTGTCTGAAATAAGGAGGCACTATTCTTGTTTAAGGCTTATCTTTGCAACTTGGATCAATTTTTGAAGTTTTATGGTGATCTTGCATGGTATATTCATGATTATTATTATTAGTGCAAGTAAGTATAATATACATTTTGTCATATATCGGATGTTTTATTGTATGGTTTTATCTGCTCATGCAAGATTATGAAATTGCATGGTGTATTTAATGCTTGAAGTAAGAAACTTAAACTGCTACTTTCTTACTTTTTTATTCGCCAAGATTTCACTAAATTAATCTAGTAACTAGTGAAACTCTAGAGCCCTAAAGTGATAGCACTCTAGAGGTTTGCATTTGGTTATTTTCGCATAAGTATTTACTCCGTAAAAATTCTAAGGAGAGCAAGGCACTAGGGCCTAGAAGTGCCTACACCCTAGCACTTTGTTTCTTGAGGTCAAAATCTAGGAGGACTTAAGTTGATATTCCTCTTAGACTTTTTTGTATTATCATTAGTTAGAAGCCTTAGAATAAGCCACCATATTTGACGCCATTACCCTAGAAAGGCACTAGTCCTTGTCTTCTTCCCTTTGACAAGCAACCTTAAACTTTCAAACTCCCTTTTCAACTTGGAAATTCCACTAAGCTAGTGTTGACGCCTAAAAAAGCGCAACATGAGATCCATGCCTGCAAATAAGTTGCAATGAATTTATATGTACATATTATTAATACTAAATAGGTGGGACCCCTTTAGGATAGTAATAAAAGTAAATGACTCATCTTGTTAAGATGTCAAAGATTCGCTTATTATTGCATTACAAGAATAATTACACAATTGGGAACAAAAGAAAAACTTTGGTTCTAATTGTAATTTATGGATGATTGCTTTGTAATTTGATTTGAAAAGAAATGTTTATGTAGTTAGACATTCTTTCCCTTGCTATATCTAGACTATAACACTCAGCGCAAATTATACGCAAACTTATGCTATATTTGGACAATGGGTCATCATATGGCATGGAATTTCTTTGGCAAATTGTATATGTTGTGGATCCTTGTGTTGGTTTTGGACCCGACTTTTGGTATTAGAAGTTCGTATATTCACTTTTCCAAAACAATGGACATATGGGTTGATGGAAGCTAGCATGCTTCATTATGATATGGTTGATGACAATTAATAATGGGAGATGGGAAGCGACGTGCATTTATTGCATGTTGTTCTTACCCTATCTCGAGGACTCCACATTCACTATGTTTTTGGTATTTTTTGTGGGCTCTCTGGTAAATAAAAACTCCACCATTTTCGGCCCTTGAAGGAGTTGCGTTTTGTGGTTTCCTTAGCTTTATTCTTATAGGTATGAAACTTGTATCTCTTCATTCATTAAATTGAAGCTTTTCTCAAGTTAAAATCGTTTTGTTGGCACTTTGCTAACAAAATGTATTTGTTCTCCAAAGTTTATAGCATTTCTTTTAAAAAACTTTGTCTGTGCGAAATCGCATTTCGATTTGGGTTTTCCTTGTTTTTCCTTTTTGGAATTTGAGCAACTCAAACCAGAACTATAGCTCAACTCTGTGTTTGGGTTAGGGTATGAATTATGTTGCGCTTGGAGAAAACGTTGTATTTATGTTGTTGATACAAAGCCTATGGTGTATCGTTTACATTCTGGTTGTGTAAAATGCAATGTGATCGTATTTTCTTTCTTGTTGGTATAAAATTGGTCTGAACCCAAATTATTGTTCGGTGTTCTACTCTTGTTGGATTATATGGATTAGTTACATTTGGAACAAACGTTGGAATTTGTATTGTTGGAAAAGGTTTTTACAACAATTAAGTTTGTGTTTTCTCATATTATATGACTAATTTCTAAAGTGTTCTCTTTTTCTGTAAAAGAAAAGGGCAATGAAGGTTTCTTATATTACCCTAGCCAAACCCAGACCTTGGAAAAATTGTATGTGGTAAATGACGTCACCTTGGAATTTTTCCAAGAAACTATTTCGGGATGGAATTATTATCGAGATGCTTATGGGATGCACTTCAAACCTCACACCTACTTTGTTTCGTTCCAGGCTTTGTTTCCCATCGAATTCGAACATGTAAATAATTTGAAGCCTTGTTTCTTGCCCCAATAGTCATAACATTTACTTGAAACCACAAAATCGTGGGCTCATTGTGTTATTTATCCACGAGGAATTTGGTTGAGTTATGAAGTTAATATGATTTTTTTATTATTAAACTCACACTGGGGTTTTCAAGCCACTTTGGTTTCGCTGCTAATGATTTGAGGTTATAGAGAAAGGTTTGATGCACCATCGAAAGATCCTTATGACTCCTATCAGTCTTTCATGTCGTTTTAAAATATTTTAGTTATGATTATTTTCAAGCCAAATGATTTTGTATTGGTCTCCTACAGATCACTTTACCATTTTAAAAGAACATCTATGGTTTTGTAAAAGAGAAAAGGAAGATTAGGAAAGTTGGCAGTTCTAGAATTTTCCTCGAATTTGATATTAAATAGTTTAAATTTTGTAGTTCATGGATGTTGTATGATGAAGTGTTATAAGAGAAATGGTTGTGGCTCCAATAAGCTTTGGTTAAGGGTTTTCTTTCTTTCTAAATCAGCTTGGCGAATAGTGGTAAAATATTTCCAACAAAGAATATTATTATGAACTATAGAATTAATGAATGATATTTTATTTAATGAAAAATAACCATCTTACTCCCATCCATGATATCATTTTTCGCTCATTATATGCCCATCATTATCCCAATAACATTTAATTCACTTCCTTGTTCTGTTATTATAAATTCATTCAAATGATTTGGATGATGATTTGAGTGAAAGTTTCAATATGAAGGTATTGTTTTATAAGGGAAAGGCTCTCCATTTTGCTTAAACAGTATCCATTTGTTCTTTCCCATCATGATATCATTTTTCATTCATTACAAAGCCCCCCATCTTCCCAATAAACCTGTAATTCCCTGTGCATTTTCAATTAATTATCAAATTCAGTATTTGATGGATTGTATCAATGGATGGATTGTGTATGCTTTTGTTGTGAATAATAGAGCCAACATCTTGATTTATTTAGGTAGAGTATTAGTGAATGGATTGATAAAAGTATTCATATTCTGATTGAAATATTTCTTCAGGATGAGTTTTTTTAGTAGGGGCAGGAATGGAAAAGGTGAAAACAGAGGTAGAGGAAATAATTGGAAAATAGGCCATAGAAAACCATGATTTTTGATACATTTTGACATTAATCTGCAAGAACTAAATCAACTTTTCCAAGATGGATTTTTTAATCTAGTTGGCCAAGGAATTTTTCAACCTATACCTAAGAGGCCTCTTTTCTAGCTGCATCAGAATTTCTCTCGTATCCACGTCCCCCCTCATGTGTTTATGCATCCAGAACCACCTGCCAATGATGGTTGGCAAGAAATTGTTCATCAGCCTGTAGCTCATCACCATGGTTTGCCTACTGTGTCATTTCCATTACCTCCTCCTCCACTGCCACTCAATCCAAATTCCCATGTTGATCGCATTGTTTTTCCCACCCAGCCCTCACATGCAAGCAAAAGGCTCAAAACCACCTTGCCCAAACCAGAGAATGATAAAGGAAAAAAAGTGGTCAATTCCCCTAACTCTTCTGAAAATTCCTCTGAATCAATGTCCTCCCATATTGACCTCAAAGAAAATTTCTCCCATGTCATTAGAGAAATCCATCCTCAAGGTTCCAATCAACCTAAGGCTGCAACAGAAGGCAAAACAACAGAAATATCAAAAGAGGGAAGTAGTGAAAAGAGGCAAACCACCTCACATAGAAAATATGGATTTTGATATTATTATTGGTATGGCAACGGACTATTTTTTTTGGACAAAAAGCATATATTTAGATAGAATGTTTTGGACAATGTGGATATTATCCTATTTTGGGTCAATAATCATGTTTTATTTTTCTTAATAATAAAATGTTTTACTATTTATATGTTTCTAAAGTTTATGATCTTTCTTGGCAGTCTGTGTGTTATTGTTTGTTTGTGGATTAGATTTCATGACTGATAAAGGATATTTTGCAGAGTCAAGTGACAACACTTATATGGAAAGTTGATCCAGATATTTAGTTTCAGTTTCTTTTGTTGTCAGAGTTTTTTTGTATGGTGTCCATCGGAGGATTCTAAATATGAATTTGGTCCCACCCTCATAGGGGTTTGTAAAGAGAATTTTGTTATGTATCTCAGAGTGAAATTAATATAAAAATCAATTTTTTGATTTCAGTGTCATAGGCGTATCTTATGATACTATTTAGATTTTACTTTTATTATCATCTCTTTTCCTCTACACACTTATGTATATCTCCGCTTATTTTCTTTTTCACAGTTACATATAACATATAAAATCGGCCTTAGTCCCTAGTACATATTACCTATGGATTAAGAGATTGTTTTGAATTAAAGGCTATAAACCTCGGGTAACATTCCCAAATTTCTTGCCTTAGCCTAGCAAGATTTTAAAATGATTGAGAAAGGTTATTCATACCTTTTCCTCAACACCTAGCTTGTTGTTTCTACAGCAATCATTTTGCATCTCTAACAAGCACACTAACTAAGCTAACCTACCCAAAAAATTGCACTAACCTAGGAGTCATCACCCTAGGGTTTAGTCTTCCCTTTGCTAACTTTTTAGAGTGCAAATCCTGAAGTTGTTATTGTTTTCATAGTTGTTGTTATAGACATTGTTGCAGCCCCTAATATCCCGAAAAAATCATCCGTAAAACCACTAAACATTTGTACTAAGCAAACTATAATCATTGGACGTTGAAGTAGCTGTCTTATTGCTTCATTATAGTACTTTTATGAAGTGGTTTCTATTGTTGTCATCATCATTAATTAATGTTGTTATAACTGTTTGTACAGCCATTTAATTCATTTGTTGACTTATATTAATCTTGAAATCGTGAGTGACAAAGTATTATCAAGTTTGCAAGACCTTTTTTATCATTTCTTGTCATCATAACTTGCAATTTTCAAGATACATTGTTGCTATTATAATCTCATCTTTATTATATATAACTTGCTCTAGCAGCACATAATTTGTCTAAGAATTCATTAATTATAATCATTAATATCATTGTTACTACTAACGTTTGATGTACAAACCCACTTTCACTTTCCCTTGTCCCTTTAAAAATTACCCAAGTGACTTCTTTCATTGATTGACCTAGAGAGAGGGGTGTGTTTTCACCATGTTGTTCTGCCCTTCATCAACCAACTAGGTGTTGGGACGTCTCCCTTGGAGTGAGGTTTTCCTCCTAAATAGAAAGAGGTGCCCTATTGGGGTGATAGTGATAGGAATACCTCTGTGTTACGTCAATCTAGGCCTACTTGTCTTTAGGCTTTGGGAAAGTATAGATTGTGTGATAGCACAGTCTAAGTGGTTGCACCCTCAAGTACACGACATATCGCATCTCAAAACTATGCTTCATATTGTGTATGTCCACACACATGCTCTGTTGATCCTGGGTGGTCTGTAAGCTATCATGGGTGGTGTCATTTCACTACTCGCCCAAATGTAACCACTTAATCCATGACCTCATGTAGTCATGCAAGTACCTCTCAGTTTGTCGGTCCACTGACATCGCATGACCAACCGTCAGAAGGCAATCACTAATGTTGGAATTCAATCATGTGCATGTTTATCTGATCAACCTCTGTCAAGGACGTATCT
Source organism: Picea engelmannii (assembly GCA_009831015.1). Lineage (NCBI taxonomy): Eukaryota > Viridiplantae > Streptophyta > Pinopsida > Pinales > Pinaceae > Picea > Picea engelmannii. The sequence goes on from ML819511.1 coordinate 37,369, forward strand.
CTATCATCCATGCTACCCCATATTCCCATGTGATCACTAGAAAGTGCATGAGCCCTTCTAGTTGGTCAATCAGTATGCTCTGCAACCTTAGTGAATTTGTGATGTAATATGTCCACAAAATCTCCCATCCATGTCCTAGAATGGGAAAGGATTGCATCAACCCAAATTGAAGAGTGTCCCCCGACTTGATCTGCTTCCATTTCATACACTCTCCCATATGTCCTAACATAGCGTCCGCTAAGTCCCTCCATGTACAACTCTCTCAAACCTGCTCATAAGTGGTGAAGTCACTGGGGTCCCAAACTACCATGTATGATGTGAAGCACGCTCCACGCATAGCATTGATATGCTCGATGCTCACAAAAGAACCTATCAAACTATCCTTGATGAGCCAAGCAATCATAAACTGTCAAGGCCCGGTCAACTCCTCATAAGACTTCTCCTCCAAGAAACCAATCATACGCACCCCAAGAGTAAACTCTGGAGAATGAAAACTGGCCATCCCATCTGTGTCAATTTCCCCGCTATCCACAAATACAATCCTAGGGTCACAGAGGAACCATCATGTTGAGGTTGCATCCCTCCTATCATCATCGTCTGGTCGCCATGCTCCAACTATGTGTTCCTCTCCTAGAACTCCCTATCATGGATCATACTTGGCCAAGATATCTCAATGAAGTCAACACATGTCAATCCACGATTATCCTCGATCCTAGGAATCATGAGGGAAAATAAAAACTCCACAAATCCTCTCACCTCATCCCCATCATGATGCAGGCCAATCACTACCTCGGATTCGTCAGTCGTCAATCTCATCCAAAGCAACCCATCACTCTAATGAATGTTTGGATCCCACCACCATATTGGAAGTCTACCACTCCTAATGTATGCTACTAAAAATTTTGGGCACTGCTCCAACAGAGTTTGAAACTCCCACTGTGCACCCTATACATTGATCACCAAGTCCCAATGAATGGTCTTTGTCGTTGGTACAAGGTTATCTGTCCCACTCAAGTGGCTCAGGGGTGCCTCCCATGTCCTATTGAGGGCATCAAACCACAACAACATATGCCTTGGAAATTTTCTACCATACTGGAGAGTGACTAATGTGTTTTTCAACCCTCAAGGCATGACCAAGGTCACATGATGATATATGTGAACATACATGTGAGTGTCTGACTCCCTGATCCTCATCTGTTGGCATCCTTGATGAAGCTCGATCACCAAGATGTATGCTACTCCCCAAGGCTCACCCATCCACTCTTAGATCCTGGTTAACCTAAAATCAATGGTATCCTCGAGGCCTATGTCAGGAGATCTCCCTGGAGGCAACGCTCCAAAGCTCTGTTGCACACTATTGTATGCCAATGTAGTCCCCTGCACACTTTCACACACCATTGTGTCCTCCTATACCATTCGGTGTCCCATGTGCACTATTGTCCCCAACATAATACGAATGATGGTTACATCTGTATCCTAGAGTGTGTCCATGTCTTTCATGTACCTTTCCACCCAATCCATGGATGTGTATACTCCCTCATGGGTTGGTCCCTGAGGAAGGTGCTCAACTATCTCATGAGCCTCTAATGTGATCTTTGAAAGAAAGGGCTCATGATCCCCACACTGCCAACTAAGATAAAAATACACCCTCTCGGAGTCATAACTCTCCTCGAGTATCGGCAACTCAGAATGCTCCTCGACCTCATGGTCCTTGTCCTCAACAAACTTGAGGGCAAGGTCCCTATCCATAAACAACTGTGAGTAGTCTGAATTCAGTTGTTATAGTGCTTATTTGTAGATGCACAACTGAGCACTAGTGATTCCACATGCCACTCCACTGTGTCTCTCCTACGTCTGAGCTCTCCACATAACATCCTCAATGAATCTATGAGTTCCATTGGTCCTGGTCAATACCCGTGTGATTCGATCCTTGGTCACTAACAAGCGATTCTCCAAGTCACGTAGTGCTAACAGCCTCTATTCAACCGCATACAAATGGTTTGGACCTTCATCTGTAAGAGTTCTCTCCTCATGATCATCATTTGATGCACTCGGTGATGCCATGCTATGATGGGACTCATGTGTGATATCATCCTCAATGTTAGTTTTTTAGCTCGGGAGGTACTCTGCATGTTTTTTCTTGTATGTAGATGTTACCTTATGTTGACACTACTAGGCACTTAACTTTGTAATGGGTTTTTATAAAGGTGTAAAGTGGTTATTTTAATAAAGTGACTTTTTAATAAAGTGTACCTTCTAATTTTAAAGTGACTTTATTTCATAAAGTGTAGTTATGTAATAAAGTGAAATGCACTTTAATATTTTAAGTGATTCATTTTGGAGAGAATGAATCATGACCTTGATCTTGCAAAAGGAGAGATTAGATCTTGGCCTTTAGATTTAGGGTTGGGGAAGGTGAAATGACACTTTGGAGAGAAAAGGTCATTTCCAAATTTATAAAAGAATGCATTGGGTAGTGTGCAAGACACATTGAGAAAAAGAGGAAGAGAGATTTCTGAGGAGAGTTTGGAGAGGAAAGTGAGTAGCAAGAGTTGGCACATTTCCCAAGAGAACTTGGGTGCAAATCCCAAGGAGTCATTTTCTGTTTTGAATTGTTGTTGAGTTATTTGTTGGGACAAGTTGTATTGTATTGATCCATACAGGTCGTATAGTAGCAAACATTGGCATGAAAATCAAGGCAAGAGGTGGCACAATTTTTTATGCATGTTTTTCTGGGTTTTATGAAGGAGGTTTGTCATACAGACAGAAAGGTACAGTAGTCTGTGGTTGGCACATTTCTCAAGGTATTTTTTCAGCAAATCCGTACAGTTGTACGGACTGTGGCATGGATTTCAAGGCAGATTTGTGGGGGATTGTTTTGTGTTGTAAGTGGTTTTTCTCTTGGCTGGAAATGTATTGTGGTTGATGATAAATCTTTCCTAAAACTAATAGAATCTCTCTCTCTCTTTGGGTTTCCCCACATTGGGGTTTTCCATGGCATTTGCCTAAATTTCTAAGTTATTCATGGATGATTGAATGTTGTTCATTGTGTTTATTTCCGCTGCATAATTACTTAGCAATGTGTATTTCTACTTATGGAAATTTTTGAATGTGGATTTTAGACATTTCAGAGTTCATGCAAGACAGTTATCTCTAGGTTTCTAATTGTATGACAAAATATTAGCTTTCTGATTTTTTTCATTAAAATTTACACTCAACACATTACTCATGTGAAGAAGGATCCATGTCCCCTAGAAATATCTCCAACACCCATCCTTTGTCATATGAGGGTACCATCATGCCGTCATCATCATCATGAGTTTCATAAGTGGGATGGGATGTTGAATTCTCATTGTAGTGGGGTGCTAGCACACCCTCATCATCATAAGCATTCTCAACATGTGCACCATCAACTTGTCTATCAGAGGTGTTGGTGTCATGGACTGCATAGGCCAATCTTGATGGTACACAAGGTGTTGTTGTTTCATCATCCCCATAGTCATCATAGGTAGGGAAAGACATTTACCCCTCTCAATACCACTCACAAACCCTGCCAACTGGCTCGTGTCCCCGGTCTCATCAGAGACTATTGTTGGGTCCTCCTTTACGTTCACCTCCTCTGCATGGTTGGATGCACACTCCTACACAAGGGAATGTGCCTTCATTCGTTTCTTTTGCTTGTCACTCTTCAATTTTCATTTTTTGTCATTGAAAGAATCCTCATCTATATCTTTGGGCCATCTTCCATACTTGATGGTGCAATAGTCTCGAAAAGACACAATTGCACAAAACTCTTTACCTAGTGCTAGATACTCCGGCATGTACTTTCCTACTGCTAGTTCCCACTTGATTTCATCCATGAGCTACTTATTGGTCTTCATATTTCCACCCTATGTATGTTTTCCTTGACCTTAGTTGATTGTTCCAGACTTCTCTTTCATTGAATATTCCTCAAGCTAGTAACATCACCAACTTGGATACCACTATAATGTACCTAGGGAAAATTTGTAGGTTTACTCCTGCCTCTGCTATGTACCTTGCTAGTTTTCTTAAACAATTTCAACTCTGTAATGAAGGATTTAGACAAACAGTGCTAAACAGTAATTTAAATGCAGTAAATAAACAGTTCAACATCCAACCACAATGTTCCTACAGTTTTTGTCCTTTCCACCATGAACAACATTCAAACATATAATAAGTTTCTTTTTATCCCACATTGTGTTACACATCAGAATTACACCACAACAGTAAGATTGTTGTAGCATCTTGTCCACACTAATTAACACAACAATTATATAGTGAACCTGGGCCTGACTATAGTTTCTCCTATGTTGGTCATTTTTCCTGGAAGTCACCCCAAAAGGCAGGTTCTTGGGTGTTGTCCCTGTTGTTTTCATAGGTTATTCGACCTTCACTCTCTGCTCCCAAAATGACCTCAGCCTGCAAGGAAAGGTATGCAATATGTCCCTCAAACCCTCAGCCTCCTTTTTGCAGCTAAAACTACCATAAGATATGGTTCAATCTCCTTCAGGAGTTGAGGATGGGGTTGATATCTCCAACAAAAATGCAGCATTAGGGTTCATTCCTCTTGAGACATCAAGTGTAAGGGTTCAACACCCTCATCTCTTCACAAACCCTTTCTAAAGAAACAATTTAAGGGTTTGTCCCACCTTTAGTGACAAGAACAAATTTCACCCCCTCTAGAATGGACACAACCTTCTCCAAAAACCCCTTACTTCCATTGTAAAACCCTTGATCTGTGCCCAGTAGGCCTGTTGAAGCATTTGGAACCCTTCCCACAACCTTGAATGTTGATATAAGGTACTCGACCCTCAAGAGGTCCCCATGGCTAATCCTTAAGAGTCCTCCAAACCTCATTCCATCCTTCAAAATGACATAGACCTGCATTGAACCCTCAAATCTCACGCAGCAGACCCTCTCAAGCCTAGAACAGTTCAGAATTTTAACCCAAATAAGATATGAAGTAGAAAATTAGATAGAATTGTCCATAGTTAGGATAGGGTGAGCACAAGGCACCACTAAACCCTAACAAAAAGGGAGAGTTTTGCAAAAAACCTCAAAAACCTTAGGCAAGAGCCTCACACATGAGGCCAAGCCTCCAATTGCAAAAACACGATATTAAATCCCAAAATCAAATGAGGAATAATGAATCTCACTTCCTCCTGATATAGATTTTGTCCTTACTTGACCCCTTCTCATTTTTTTTCCACGTGTCACCTTGTGAGTGGTGTGTTCTTTAGATCGACCAAAGGTTATTGTATTCCCTTTTTATCCTCCTTTTTTACCCAATGTTTCTTTTAAAATTCAACATTGCCTCCTTGGTGACTTTACTTAACCTTATAGCTCCCTTTCTTGTGGGACTATGGCTTATGGGGAGCCCCAGTAGACCACTACGTCTTCCCTCCAATGGGTCAAAAGGGAGGGGACATGACATCTGGATAGAGAGAGAATTTGAATACATTTGAAATGTTATCAGTGAAAACAAGTAGTATGAGGGGCCTTAGCTCATCATGGATTACTCAAATACATTGAGAATCCATTGATGAAGGCAAGGAAGGGACTCTTCTTTCACATTGTAAAGTATTGGTATCCATAGATAGGGGTATTCATGGTGGATGGAGAGACCAAATAGGTGACTCTCTAGGACATTTACTTTCTAACTAGACTATCAATGATGGGGGTAGTCAAAGATACTAAGCTTGCACTTCCTTGTGGGAGGAAGTTAGAGGAGTTGGTGGAGGCCCATGGCAATCAAAATGATAGGGTAAAAGATGGTGATATCCAAATAAAAAATATGAAATAGCGTGAGACGTGAGCCATTGTAGTGGCAGTGGTTCACATAGTGGGGACTCATTCCCCAAATAGGATATCAAGAGGTTTGATTATGCTCATGGAGAGCGTATTTGTTGAGACTACTATGGGTGGGCTAAGATATTATTGAAAACCATGAGACAAAAATTGACCTCTTGTCCTCCTATCCTAGGACGAAAGGAGGCAATTTTTCATTTGGGACATTGTTATGTGTATTCTTCTTTGAGAAGATGCCCACCCTTCATCCCCATGTGCGTATCAGAGATGGAGGTTCTCGAGAGCCAACGATGCATTGATGGGAATAATTGTTGAGATGGGGAGGGGGTGGGGGTATGGGGAACATGTTTTTTCCATACTTATTTGCACATTAGGACCAGTTACCTATCTGCATTGAATATTATATGTACAAGGGTATGAACTATCAATATGATCTAGAGCTTCCCCTGCCACTTTAACGGGCCTGGATCCCAAATGGTATGTATTGGTGTATTCCATTTTGATTTTATGCAAAGAGTATAATACATGCACCAAGTCCCGACTCTTTGGAAGGGATGCATTTATCTATGCTCATCCATTACGACTCAATAATAATTCAAGATTGCACCAAGTCTCAATATTCAGACAAAAGTGTTGATAAAAGGCCAGCACAGGATTTCCCACTTCTCCGATGAATCATGATAAAGAGTAGAATATTTCAATACATGATATTGATCTTCTACTATATGTGTTTGTGAATATTGCACTAGTAAGACCAGTTGACAATGCATGCCAATGGGGGTGGGTTTAGCATAGTGACCCAGGCCCATCGGGGTAGAGTTAGAGAGGTGACCCTAACGCATTGAAGCGTTAGATGATGGATAGCTTATATAGACTATTTTTTATGAGTATCAGATCATGGTTGGCATGAGTTGGATGATTTTTATGTAGGGGCTTGTACTAGAAAATCGTGTAAGTGGCGCCCAATCCTAAGGAGGACAACTATGGCTAGTCAGTGCGTTAGATATTTATCTAGGGGGGAAATGGTACCCTTATCTCGAGACCCTCCATTAGATGGTGAAGAGGGGGATGATGTTGGAATGTTTACAGGAAGAATGTGTGCATTATTGATGGCAAGAACAGAAGGTGGAGCAGAAGGCGAGAAATCTCAGGAGGAAGAATGATAGTGGTCATTGGATCACCAATCATGAATACCCGACAACCGTTGGATCATTCTAAGTGGAAGGAAAAGATAAGATAGAAGAGCATCACCGTAGATAGATCGATCCATCGATCTAAGAACATAATCGACGAACAACATTTTGATCAGGTCAAAAGTTGTGAGGAGGTTACTGTTCGGAAAATCTCACTTCGAAAGAATTGGCAACTTGAAAGTCGAATTACCCGAAGCCTGAAATCCGAAATCCAAAATGAATAAGGACCATCGGATCTGGAGAAAATGGGATGACCGTTAGATAAGCATCCAGTGACTAGAGGAAGCGCAGAGGAGAAGTATAGATGTGATCCATTGGATCTAAGCGCAGAGGATCAACAGTCATTGGATCCATAGATAAATGCACGAAGGTTAAGCCTTTGGATGAGTGTAGGAGAGAGGACTTGTCAAAGTCCTGAAGTCCCGAAGTAAGTAGGGATCGTCCATCGTCAAGACTTACAGGTGGCACACGATCCACAACTTCAGAGTGAATCACTTCGGGAGTTTATGGTTGGAAAGGAAACAAAAGTTCTGAAGTCACTCTCAGTCGTCAATCTAAGATACATTTCGGGAGTTAGGACAACCATTAGATCCAAGAGAAGAACATGTGTCACATGAGGAGATCCACGTCAGCAAGACTACATCAGCAAGGACACATGGCACAATTAGATAATGACAAGTGTCAATTTGAATCAGCATTTCAAGTACGTGAAAATCACAAATATGAGTGACACATGGTAGCTACTCAGGTCATGCCACATCATCACGTGATGTAAGAAAGTTACGTCACTGTGGGAGTTTTTACTTCGGGAGTTTTACCACCAATGATTAGACTAAAGTCCCGAAGTCTCAAATGTCGAAGACCCTAATCATTGATCGCCAAGAGGGGTACGTGTCAGAAGATTACGCATTCAGGCAAAAATACTATAGGAAAACGCGAAGGAAAAAGGTTTGATATCGTTGAATCCTGAACAGCCGAAGTAGTTGGGATTCATCGATCTACGAGAGGACAGATGTCACTAGATCACAAGATCTAGGTAAAATGCTCGGAGCAAAGCTGAGCGAGGAGAAACTGAAATCTGAGAATGTCAAAGGGCGAAGTCCCGGAGTGGAGAATAGTCGTTGGATTAAAGAGGACATATGTCAGCAAATCTTCCATTTTGGAAGATATCCAGTCAGAAGAAACGAGAAGTTGAGATTTTAAATCTCCAGAGTCCAGAGACCCAAAGGAGATCTCGACTGTTAATCCAAGAGCGACACGTGTCAGTGGATTTTCAACTCCGAAAGATTGACGTACGGAGGAAAGTAGGGTTTCAAAGTTGAAACTCTTGAATCCTGGATCATGAAATCAATCACAGTCATTGATCTGCAGAACTTGAAAGAACAAATCTGAATCATCAGTTCACAAGAACCGTCAAGATCGTGAGATCGACGGTCCCATCGCATTGCAGGGATTGAAGGTGTGTGAATGTTAATGAGTTGAGGGTGGGCTGCAATCGAAACCATGATTTTGGAGAAAGGACACGTAGAGGCTTCAGGTAAATTGCGGGGTGAAACATAGTTTGTTTTAAAGCACCTTTGGATGTGTTCGCAATCACGTAGTCACATGAGTTCATTGCCCAAGGTCATATCAATAATGGAGCTAGTGCTTGCTAGGTGTTAGCTCGTATTTAGGGAGTTCGAAAGTCGAGAAAGTCAGAGTTGGCTCACATCCAAATACCCGAAACGCGAAGTCCTGAAATGCTTGGCCCCAGGTCATAGCTAGAGGTCACATGGAGAGAGAAAATAGAGGAAGGAGCTAACGTCGCTAAGCTCCACTTCGGATTTTGGGAGTTGGGAGAATTGAGATGTCTTTATTGGCCCTTGACCAAGTTTTGGGAGATTCTTGGTCATATTGACTTATTTTGGGACTTCGATAGCCTGTCGAAGGAGGAGCGCAAGACGAAGCTGAGATCAAGGGATCTCGACCCACTTTTGGGTCCTTTTTGGGTTTTTGGGATTATGTAACGGGATTGGGATGTCGGCCCATGGGTTTACCCATGCTTAGGCCTATTTTGTAATGTACAAATAGAAGGCTAGGCAATGTAAGAATTAGTTGAATAGGCATCTATGTGATGTATGTTAAGTGCAAGTAGGGTTTTGTAAGTACTTTGTGCATGACTATGAGAGACTTGCAGAGCTAAGTGTAAGTGGTTGTAATAGATGGTGGAAGGATTTTTGTTGTAATGCAAGGAAGAAGGATATAGAGAGCTACGCAAATCTTCTATCCTATGTGAAGTAGGGTTTTGATGGCTCTGTGCTTGTAACCAATTCACTGAAGATAATAAAGAAGAAGATTTGGTGGACGTAGCCCCAGGGTGGGGGTGAACCACATAAACATTGTGTTGTCTTTCTTTGTGTTTGTCTTAATATGTTTATGTCTTCTTTTGATAAGTGCTTTGAGATGATTAGATAGATCTTCTTATGCTAGTGTTAATGATGTATAAGAATGTTAGATCTGATCTATATGAATGTGTTGAGTGCTTGATCTGCTAGATCTGACCTATCCATTAATGCTAAGTGCTTAAGTACGTTATATTAGTGTGAATGGTGTAAAGTCTTGTTTTATCAACGAAGTGATTATTGATTGTATATTGAAGAACTGACGATGCTAAGTTCTTTATTAAGTAGTACAATCACATATCTGTGTCCCAGCTAAGGTTGCAGACACCTAAGTCTTGCAACCACCCCTGCCTCTACCTCGGGTGAGACTTCATCTGCTTTGCAGGTGTTGTTGAAAGGGATGATATTTAGGGCGTTGTTGGTGCATTGTTGTAGCGTTGAACCCTAGGTCTGCCCCTATGCCAACAAATGGTTTTGTTGCTAGGACCTGAAACTGTGATTGTTGGGAACTAAGGAAGAAGAAGCTTGTGCAAAGATTTGACCTGGGATTGTGAAATCTATGTGCGTAGATCTGGGCCCTAGTGCGCATTGTCCTAGTCGATTTATAAATCTATGTGCTAAATAAGGAAGCCCAGTCTGAAGAAAAGAGGTCGGATATGAAGGAAAGAAGCAAGTTCTGGAAGCTTTATTCCCTAAGAAAGGTAAAAGTGGGAATCCTTGATTAAAAAGAGGTAAGACTTGTAAACTATGTGCTCTGATAAAGGTAAGAATAGTTAAAAGTTTTATATCTAGAAGCTTTGTGCTCTGTAGAAGTAAGATAAGTGGAAATATTTGTTTCTAGAGTATGGATCTAGGTATGTTTAATAAAGTCTGTCCTAGTTTGAAAACTAGGGTATTAATAGATGAAAGAATATTTGATATGAGTAGATCTGATAAGAATAGTGAAACGTATGTTATACCTATGCATAGAAAGAATGTTTGTACAAGAAAATGGATGCAGGATCCTAGAAATAATTTATTGTAGGTTAGCTCCTATCATCCTAGCACGCAGTATAGGAGAAGTTGGGGATCATTTAAAAGAAAGATAGGATTAACCCTCTATTACAGCTGCAGAAAACCAGGACATCTTGCTAAGGCATACCCTGGGAGAAGACCTGGTTGTCTTTGTTGCAAATCCATGAACCATGAAGTGTTGGATTGCCCTAGAATGATTGCTAAGCTTGAAATTATGAACATAAGACAAGAAAACCCTAAGGAAAATCCAGAAACTAAGGCTATAAAAGAACCCCAGAAAGAATCAGAGAAGGTATTTCTACAGATGAAAGAAACCTTGGATGACCACTGACATGTTATATTATCATAGATATTTAAAGAAAAGGAATGCATTGAAGCAAGAATAGGAGACTTCGACGTTGACTATGTTCTAGATGAGGAAACACAGGTGAATATCATGACAGAGAGAACTTGGGAAGCTATAGGAAGGCCTGCTATGACTCCCTCATTAGGAGGAATAGGTTTACTCAGAGGAAGGCTAATAAACCTGTGATGGGTGTTCTATATGCACTAAAAACACAGTAAAAACCCTCAATTAAATTGTCAACCTGGGGTAAGTAAACTTAGAGTTGTAGAAAAATATATGCATAAGGTAAAAGGTTGGTAGGAGTATAATCTAACTAAGGAAGGCAGCTATCTAAGGCTAATCTACTCAAGCAAATCTATGTGATGAGCAAACCCTACTAAGCAAAATGAAACTAGGTAACCTAAGTACTTTTGGGCCAAGGGTCAATGGATAGTTCCTAAGAAAGCAAATGAAAACTCTATGTAAAGAAAACTAGTTCAACAATAAACAAAGGAAAACTACTAATCATAATAAGCAAATGACAAAAGCAAACTTCTTTAACTTTCCAACCTACATTCATTGAGCAACTACCCTATGAAAGCAAATAAATAAGCAAGTAAGCAAAAGCACCTATCTAACCTATTAAAGAAAATAGACAAGTAAGCAAAGACACCTAACTAACCTACTAAAGAAAAAGACAAGTAAGCAAAGGCACCTAACTAACCTACTAAAGAAAAAGACAAGTAAGAAAAGGAAACTAACTACTGCAAGCAATCAAAGTAAAACTTCTCATTGAACAACTATCTAGCCTAAGAGGCAAGTGGACTAAATGCCTAATGCAAAACTATTTATGATGCATGGAAGGAAATCTAAGAGGCAACTGGACTAAATGCTCAATGAAATGCATGAAAGGAAATCTATTCTATTGAAAGCAAGAAAGACTAACAACTAATTCTTAATCTATGATAAGCAAACTACTATCTATCAAAGMAAAGTCTATCTATCCTACAACAACAATAAAACTATTTTCTAAGCTATGAAAGCAAGAAACTATATCTATGAAAGCAGGAAAACTATTATTTTAACCTATGACAATTCAAATATAATGTTGGTGGTTGTGTGAATGTCTTCGGTGTTGGATAATATCTCGATGACACTTGACAACAAAGGACAATTCCAATGGTATAAGCTCAACACTAATCTCAATGGCAAAACGAAAGGTGTGGAGTAAACAATCCAATGAAAACTTAGCCATGATAAAAATAATGTTAAATACCCTGCATAATCATGTATAAACCATCAACAAAATAACGAGATCATCATTATTTAACTAAGAAATTTAATTGCATTTTAATTCTAGAAAAGGAAATTGCATAAAACAAAACTATGTTATGTCTACTCTAACCATTCAAACTGTAATAAAGAAATAATTAAAAACAGAAATTAAACTATGAAAGTAAATTAACAATCTACATTAACCAACAACTAATTAAATGAAATCTGATATAAAACTGAAGTAAACAAGCTATAATAAAAAAAATGGAATTAAATCTATCCATCCATCAATCTTTGTCAAAGGAAAACCCAAATTAAAAACTATGTTCTATCTAATTAAACTATGTTCTAAACTAGACTACAAAATCATAAATCAAGCATGATCTAACATCTAAATGCACATGGGGTTAGTATAGAGAGAGAGAGACTTTCTAATTGCACACAGGGTTAGTATAGAGAGAGGGAGACTTTCTAATTGCACACAGGGTTAGTATAGAGACTTGCAAGTCTATTCCTAATCTACAAAATCGATGCATGCTAACACATATCATCATCTAACCTACAAAAGAAAAGCAATACAATTAAGCTATAGCAAATTAATTAACTAAATAAAAATATACATGTACAGGAAATAAGAAAGAGTAATTAAATTAGGAATTGCATAAACAAACATAAGAACAATCACCAAACTGCTGGTGGGCCCCCCAGCAAGTCATGGCTACCTCCTACAAGCACACCATGAACTTAACAAGGCGAATTCACCATGAAAGCTTGAAAACGTAGTTCTGGCACAATTTTGGCAATGTAAAATACTAAAATAGATAAAAACGAATTTGTCTCTAATATAATGGCTCTTCTACCTACTTAACAATCTTATGACCATCCTAGTAGTATTTATAAGATTACATACCAAGTGTTCGACCACAGGAGGGTCGAACCACTTCTAAATTCGACAAATTACAATAAATGATGTCCTAACTGATAAAATGGAGCGAGCCAATAATCGCCTTCTTTGGACAACTGAAACTGAGTTGTCTGGAGCTTAGTATCTAGAGGGGGAAATCATGAACAAAACCCATGTTCCCGATTCGCCCAACACTGGCCACCAATACCTTAACCACCAAGTCACCCTGTGTTTTTGTGCAATACTGAGTGCTGGAATGAGTGTCGGATCGGGTACCGGAACGAGTGTTGGATCAAGTGTCGGATCAAGTGCCAGAACTAGAAACATAGTGTGTTTTTGCCTTGTAACACCAAAAAACGTGAATTAGCTCTTATAAATCATAAAACATGATGAATTATACTTGATTCAATCATTAAACATGAATTACATGTACCTTATGGCGATCATACCATTTTATCATGAAATTATTCAAAAATCTCCTTTAAAGGATGAAAAACACATATGTACATGTGGAAAAAATGTATAATAACCATCATGAAAATGATCATATCTCGGGCCCAACATTACCCCCACACTTACAATTTTGCAGGTCCCACTGCAAACAAAAATAAGTTACCCCTCGTGACTAGGCTTGTTGAGGCGGATCAGCTTTGGAAGCCTCTCCTTATTGTTGTGTAGACTTAGCCTTGTGCCTCTTGTGTTGCTTTAATTGTGCTCTGAGACTGCGGTTAGATTTAGTCATTTCATCTACCAACCGCTGAAGGGAGTTGACCTTTGCCTAAAGGACTACATTGTCATGATGAAGGTGTACATCTACTTTCTTCCTCTCTTCCAACTGTTGAAGAAGCTGATGGTTTTATTTTTGTAGTTGCTCTATGGTTGGGACAGAATCGATGATCTCTGAGGAAGGCTTAGATCCTTTGAGGGATGTGGACAATCTATCAGTTTTAGGATCTAGATTGGGCATGGGTAAAGTAGGAGTGATGGGAGATCGGTAAGGTGAGGTAGGTTACGATTTTGTTTTCCTTAGTGGCTCTAATCCATCCGCAAAGACTTCCCTAGGTTTCTTATGAGGGTTCTCAAGGTCGGAGGATACTTGGATGGGATCCGAAGCAGGTAGAGGTTTTGCATAAGGCTTGATTCTTGTGTTTCGGGTACTCTTCCGAAAGGGTCCCTTACCAAATTGATCGACTACCCTCTTGTTTGTAGGAATGATGGGAAAGTCTTGTTGCATTACTTCTTGAATATTTTTAGGTGTAGGATCAAGAGAGAGTGAAGGCATTGGGGGGTCAACAATGGGCTTCTTTTGGTCTTTGCTCTTGGTCATTTTACCCGATGAAGAAGTAGGGATATCAACAAGATTTTGGTATTGTTCCGGAAAAGAGAGGGTTTGTGCAAGGGAGTTTGGAGTTCTTGGAGAGTGAGGCTTGGATGGAGAGATAGTTTTTAGGCCAAGTGGATTTTTTCCAGTCTTAACTATCAAGTGAGGGTTTGCAAATTGGTAGATAAAGGCATCCCAATTTTGCCCCTGTTTCTCTAACTCGGCTAGAACAAGGAGCTTGATCAAGCCATGGTGGAAGAGACTGTTGTGGGGATTAGTCACATTTTTCCTTACTTGAGAGGAGATCTTCTCCAAGCTTTTGAGAAAATAGAAGGGGAAGTTTAAGGGTTTGTTGAACAGAAAATGAGCCAACAATCTAAAATGACAAGCTTTGAAAGTAGAGTATCTACCTTCACATGTAATTAACATTGTGATGAAGATGATGGGATTGACCAATTATGCCTTTATCCACTCCTTAGCATACCCTTTTTCTCCTGAAATGCTCTCGAATTCGGGCTTAAACACCCTGTTGTAACTTGAGCGCGGCAATTGGTGGTTTTTGAACCATCTATCTCCCATTCTTGGGAGCTTTGTTGCAGCAGCAATGGACTCTTCTGTGACTTCAAAGATGAGAGACCCTACATGTGTTGTCTTACCATAAAAACCAACTACAAATTGCATAGAGAGGTCGTCATCATGGCCCTGCAAGCTAGACAAAAATGCCCCCCAGCCAGTGCGCAAAAACACTTCCCTGCACTATGCAAATTTGGGAATGGAAAACAAGTCTGCATAGGAGGAGGGTTCGTATCTCCTGGGCATTGTGATAGAGGTGGAATTCACCAAGCAAGGGAAAAATTGAGCCAAGAAATGACATGGATTTAGCACAGGCTGAATGCGTTTTGAATAGAGGACGAGATGGCAGAGGTTGGGCGCGATTTCTTAACGCAGAGGAGAGCAATTTGCAAGGGAAAATGGAGATAATGGTTGCCCAGCCCTATTTTGGATGCATCTATAGTGGATTAGGTTACCCACATGTGCGCAAGAGCTGCCATGTGTGGAGAATTCGAATTTGAAGGATCAATTTTTGGGGAATGTAATGGTGTGTATTTAGATCAATGTCCAAGTCTTTTGACTTGGACATTTGATCATAACCATATGAAGCATCTTTTAATCAATGCCTGCAACCAATATAATTGAATGGAATTGAATTATGGTTACCTGGAATCTAGGACAGTTATTGGTATTCAATTCACATGGCACCTCATATGGCACTTCATCCAGTACCTCATACGGTACTTCATCTGGTACCTCTGTGTTAAGTGCATTTTCACCTCTTACAATGGATAGCCTACAACTTTGAAGTGTTTTTGACAATCACAGTAGTTGATGAGCAGAGGCAGAATGCTCCATGCTCACTCATTCTTCTTTCATATGACATATAATGTCAAAAAAACCTATAATGAACAAGTGATAGCAAGCATAAAATGTATTGTCAAACCTACAATATGTAGCTTACAATGAAATGATAAACCGATAAAGAGTGGTCTGTTAAGTAATCAATAAAAATGGTCTGTTAGGTATGTGTTCAGTAATTTATAGCACATGGAAGTTAAGCATTTCAAAAATAACATGACTATCAATGTAATAACATGTATCATAAAAATAATACAAAAATTCTTGCAAAGATCTACTTCTCTAGGCAATGATCATTTGTCAGCTCATGAACCCCTCCCCCACACCTAAGTATTGTGACACCTCAAAATCAAAAGTATAGGAAACTAGTCAGTATCCCCCAATAGCCGAAGATTTATAGTATGTCAAGTGTAAAGATAAAATTTCACATCTTGGTCTGACGAGACAGTTAGAATATGGCCCCACCTATAGTATAAGAGATCCTATATATAGATAAGAAGAGGTAGGCAAGAGAGTTTCAAGATAGTCTTAGAGTTATTTCCCAATGGAAAGTTTATGAGATTCATTAACCGTAGCTTAACCACACATACTCCATGTCATATTTGTCTACAAGTAATGTTGTACATCAGGAAAAGTTTAGATTTATTATTTATTTTTGTCAGATTATCATCCTCGCTAGGTAGAATGTCTCGCTGCCAGCAAACATGTTCAGTACCCCGACAGGTTTACCTAGTCATACCACAGGCCGGTACCCGCTGCCAGCAGACCTATTTAGTATCCTGGCGGATTAACCTCTTAAACCCTTAGAGACTGGCCCTCCATCTTTTAAGATTTTTAATATAAGATTTCTTATGCAAGAAGATGGGGGGGGACAGCTCTAAAAACAACTTTTTCTTTCTTTCTCTTTTTAATTGGGATGGTATTTATGTTAAAGGATGAATTTCCGTTATATTATTAGTGATTGTCCCGATGTAAGGGGTACTTAAGCGGATGTGGCCTATCTAAAGATATGATATAATCAAGCTATTTAGTGTGTAGTGGATGGTACCATTGAGAAAGAACAGAAAGGTATCTCTAAGCTCAACTTACTTTCTTCCTTGTAGTTATTGTGATGTTTCCATGACTAACCACTAATTAGACTTCCTTGTTATTCTTTGATAAAGACATGTGACTCACTTACTCAGTTTTCTTGGAAAAATTGTACGAGAGACCTCTAGGCTTGATAGTTATGGTATCACTTCCTTATATAGTGGTGAAGAGTTTCAAGAGCAATTGCTTTAGAATTCCTTAAAAATGAGATTTTTTGCAAAAACATTGCTAACTACAGTAAGTCAATATTCGTTTGATTCTTTAGCAGACACAAAATTCAAGTATAACAATGTTTTGAAGAAGAATCCTTGAAACTGTGTACTCCTGGTGAAATAAATACTTACAGAAATATCTAGAATTGCCTTATTAACAAAATTCAAAAACTATTTACATATGTACAGTAGGAAATTCAGAAAAAATTTCAAGAACAAGGGGGAACTTCCCAATCTACTAAGGCCAATGCCTTGTCAGTTGACATGACCTGTAGAAAATCTTCTCTGGAAATGGGCTTATGATAAAACTTAGTTCGGTGTCCATTTACCACAAAGGAGACTTGTCCATCATCAATTGTTTTAATTTTTACAGCTCCATTTTCATATACAGTGTCTACCTCATAAGGGCCCAACCAATGGGTGGTAAGTTTTCCTTTGAAGGTTTTGAATTGGGAATCAAACAATAGATCCCAATCACCAGGTTGGAAGTTTTTCTTCTTAATAAACTTGTCATGCCACTTGCTCCTCTGGTTTTGGACTAATATCTTTTGTTGGATGGAATCTTGCCTGATCTCATCCAATTCATTCAATTGTAGGGTTCGTTTCTTCTGAGCCTCATCCAGGTTCAATCCTAATTCTGCGGCAATACGGAAGGTCCTTACTTGGAATTCTATAGGTAAAAGTACTTGTTTCCCATACACTAGCTCATAAGGGGTATTCCCAGTGGTATTTCTCCAGGTAGTTTGATATGCCCACAAGGCCTCTGGGAGCTTATCAGCCCAATCCTGGTGATGTAACTGAACAGTCTTGGTCAAGATGGATTCCAGAACTTTGTTTGTGGATTCTACCTGTCCATTGGCTTGCGGGTGGTATGGAGAATATTTACAGTGTTTAATCCCATATTTCTCTATTAGCTCTTTCATCATATTGGAAGTGAACTGAGTTCCTTCGTCGGTAACAATTTCATGAGGGATGCCGAAGTGGGTACATATGTCTTTATAGATAAATTCGACAATAGACTTCTCTATAGCCCTGAATAGGGCTTTTGCCTCTACCCATTTGGTGACATAGTCCGTACAAACCAAAATATAGTTCTTCCTATGGGACATGGGTGAAATTGGTCCTACAAAGTCGAGGGCCCATTTTTCAAAGGGTTCTATCATAACTTGAGCTTACAAAGGCATTTCGTCGAATGACATAGGTCTACCTATCCTTTGGCAACTGTCACAACTTCTCACATACTTGGCAGCATCTTTGAAAATGTTAGGCCAATAGTAACAAGAATGTAATACCTTATATGTTGTGCGTTTGTCAGAGAAATGGCCACCACATGGTCCATCATGACAACTTCGTAGTATTTCAGGTACCTCATCCTCTCGGACACATCTATGAATAATCAAATCAGGACCTGTGCAAAAAATATCATGACCAACCCAAGAGTAATTAGCACTCTGTGTAATAATTTTTCGCTTTTCATAAGGTGACAAATGAGACAGTAATCTCCTAGTAGCCAGATAGTTTGACATATCCACAAACCATGGGGTATTGACAGAGAGGGAAAAAAGATGCTCATCTGGGAAACTATCATTTACAGGGATATCATCATCCTCATTTTTTTATTTGGGAAATAAAGTCATCTACTACATTATCCTTTCTAGGTCGGTCAAGCACGGTGATATTAAATTCTTGCAATAATAAGAGCCACCTAGTCACTCGACCATTAGTTATAGGTTTGTTCATGAGTAACCTAATGGCGGAATGATCGGTGTGTACAAATAATTCATAACCTGTAATGTAATGACAAAACTTGTTAATAGCATGAACAACTGCTAAGAAATCTTTCTCAGTGACTATGTAGTTCAACTCAGCAGGGGACAAGTTCTTGCTTATAAAATAAATGGCATAGGATTGTTGGTCTTGTTTCTACCCTAATACCCCTCCTATTGTGGTGTCGGAGGCATCAGTGGATATATGAAATGGGAGAGTCCAATTAGGCCCTCTAAGAACTGGTGCCACATACAGCTTAGCTCTCAGGGTTTCAAAGGCAGTTTGGCACTGCTCAGTCCAAACAAAATCAACAGCTTTTATCAATAATCCAAACATAGGTGCAGCAATCTTTGTAAAATTTTCAATAAACCGTCGGTAAAATCCGTCATGTCCAAGAAATATTCTCACCTCTTTCTGAATCTTGGGGGGTGAAAGTCTAATAATGACCTCAATATTTGCAGGATCGACTTGTATCCCTTCAGATGAAATAGGATGTCATAGAACCACTCCTTCAGTTAACAACATTTTGCATTTTTCATGGCTCAGAGATAGGTTCATTTCCTGACATCTGATGAGGACTTTTTCTAAGTTGTCTAAGGCCATAGACTATTAATTCATCCATGTATACCTCCACACAATCATGAACAAGATCGGCAAATATCCCTAGTACTACTCGGTGAAATGTGGTCGGAGCGTTACACAATCCGAATGGTAAGACCCTATAGGCATAGGTGCCCCAAGGACAAGTAAAGGTAGTCTTGTCCTGGTCCTCAGGTGCTATAAGAATATGATTGTACCCGTTGTACCCATCTAGAAAGGAGAAATACTTATTTCCAAACAAGGTATCTAGAACTTGGTCAATGAAAGGGAGAGGAAAGTAGTCTTTCAGAGTGGCTTTGTTGAGCTCCCGGAAATCAACACAAATTCTCCATTTCCCGATCACTTTCTTTGGAACCACTACAAGCGGGGATACCCACTTACTGTCGGAGATGGGATAGATAAATCCGACATTTAACAACTTTTGAATCTGCAATATACCATATATAAAAAGTATGCAGAACAGAAATGAAATGCTAGAAATGGCAGAATAATAGTAATATAACCAACATAATCTCCACAATAACACATAAATGATATAAGAACAACAGCAGAAATAACACTTTGATTCAGAAAGAAATGTTCATAGGGCTCTTCAAGGGGGAAACCTCCAGTCGAGCAGCGCTCTGTTACAATAATCTTCAAGCTAGGGTTTTCATACCCTCGACCCTTATTTATACTAAATATGTCTATTAAGAGAAGCATCTAGAGGAAGAACCTTCTAGAAGCGGAAGCTTCTATTAGGTCTTCTTACATCCACTTTATTCTATTTTATTGAAAGGCCTTATTAATATTGACCTTTATTACATCCGAATATATTGATCTACCTATGTGCGGGTTAGGACCCTAACATGTCCGCTCCCTTAAAAACAGCGTTGTCCTTAAGGCTTGAGATGTGGAAACTGCTGCAGAATGGTAGCTAGTTCCCAAGTGGCATCTACTGGAGTCGTATCTTTCCACTAGACTA
Organism: Picea engelmannii; assembly: GCA_009831015.1. NCBI lineage: Eukaryota > Viridiplantae > Streptophyta > Pinopsida > Pinales > Pinaceae > Picea > Picea engelmannii. The sequence continues at coordinate 57,656 of ML819511.1, forward strand.
GCACTTCCTTGATGGTTCTCTGACGTAGGCGACGCTCACGCTCACACTGGTCCAAGACTGCTTCTGGTTGTAGCCAAATGGATCCTTCTTCAGCTAACTCTGGAAGGTTGGTTTAAATTTTTCACCTAGTTCCAAGCACCTTCTTTAAGCATGAAATATGAAAAACAGGATGTAGCTTCGACTGACTGGGCAGAGCTAACTGATAGGAGACTTGCCCCACATGATTGATAACTTTATAAGGACCATAAAATTTGGGCGCTATCTTCTGACAATGCTTGGCCTTGAGGGAAGTTTTCTTATATGGTTGCAGTCGCAAAAACACCTGATCCCCTTTTGCAAATTGACGTTTAGAGAGACCTTGATCTGCTTGTTGCTTCATGTGATTTTGTGCCATGACCAAGTTCTCTTTAAGGGTACAAAGAATATCCTCTCAAACTATAAGTGTTTTGTCAACCGCTTGGACCTTCAAGGTACCCGGTAAGTATGAGAGAATTGAAGGTGGTTTCTATCCATATACCGCTTCAAAAGGAGTCATGCGTGTAGTTGTATGGTAGGAAGTGTTGTACCACCATTCAACTAGGGGTAACCATTGAGCCCACTGATGTTGCTTCTAAGGGGAAAAACACCTCAGATATGTTTCCAAACACTTGTTGACAACTTCTGTTTGACCATCAATCTGGGGATGATAAGCTATGCTGAGATGCAATTGGGTGCCTTGTAGCTTAAACAGTTTTTGCCAAACATTGCTTGTGAAAGTTCGATCACAATCAGAAACAATAGAGTGTGTCATGCCATGCAACTTGAAGACCTGGTCCATGAAAATTTGAGCCACCATGGATGCAGTAAATGGGTGTTGAAGAGAGCAGAAATGAGCATACTTGGAAAGGCGATACGCAACCACCATTATGACTGATTTATTCCCTGATTTGGGTAAGCCAGTAATAAAGTCCATAGAGATATCCTTCCAAATAGTAGGTGGAATCGGAAGTGGTTGTAGTGTGCCCGGAGATTTGACTGTTTCTCCCTTGTTGCGTTGACACGCCTCACATTCAGCGACAAAATTACGGATGTCATGTTTCATATCATCCCAGTAAAAGGAGCGTTTGACCCTGTCATAGGTTTTGGTGAACCCTGAGTGCCCCGCTGTGGGTGTAGCATGAAGCTCAGAAAGTACCGTGGATTTAAGATTTGATTTTTTACTTAAATGCAAATGGCCTTTGTATCAAAGCTCATCCTGGAGCCAAGAGTACCCTGGGGGAACTGGAGCATTGGTCTGCAATTGCTGGATCAGATGTGAACTTTTGGGATCTTGTAGCCATTCCTGGCGCACAGCTTGGAGCCAATCGGGTATAATGAAGGAAAGAGAAAAAATGGATCCTTCTTATTCATATTTTTGGGACAGTGAATCTGCCACTACATTGTCTTTTTCATGCTTGTAAATGATCTCATAATCATATCCAAAGAGCTTAGTCACCCATTTTTGTTTCTCCGGCGAGGAAATGCGTTGTTCCATAAAGTACTTGAGGCTTTGATGGTCGGTCTTAATTTGGAAGTGTTTCCCCAAGAGATAAGGATGCCACAGATCAACGACATACAGAATAGCCAACATTTCCTTTTAATAAATGGGTTTGCCCAGATTCCTTTCAGACAGTTGCTTGCTGGTGAAGGCCAAAGTTTGACCCTCTTGCATAAGGACAGCGTTGATTCCTTTCCCTAATGCATCACATTCCAACACAAAGGTCTTTGTGAAATCAAGAAGGGCCAGAACCGGAGTGGTGCACATGGTCGTCTTCAAGGTTTGAAAAGCTTAAGCAACGGTTGGAGTCCAAGTGAAAGAGTTTTTTTTTAGGAGAGCAGTGAGAGGTGTTTCAATCTTTCTGTAGTTCTTAACAAACTTGTGATAATACCCTGTTAATCCTAGAAATCCACGCAATCTTTTGAGAGTCTTTGGGTGCGGCCAGTCTTGAATAGCTTCAATTTTTTTCGGATCCACCCTGACACCATCCTTGCCAACTAGATGACCCAAGTATTCTACTTCTGAGGCACCAAAATCACATTTAGAATGTTTCAGGAAAAGTTGGTGTTGAGAGAGTAGATGGAGAACTTGATCCACATGAGTAAGATGGTTTGTCCAGGTTTTTCTATAGATAAGGATATCATCAAAGAAAACTAAGACAAAATGACGGAGAAAGGGACGGAAGACATGGTTCATGAGGCTTTGGAAGGTGGAGGGGGCATTACACAAGACAAAGGGCATGACCAAAAACTCATAGTGGCCCTCTTGAGTTCAAAAGGTCGTCTTGGAAATGTCTACCTCTTTCATATGTATCTAGTGATAGCCCAAGCGAAGATCAAGTTTAGTAAAGAATTAGGCGCCACTCAATTCATCTAGGAGGTCATTAATGACAGGAATGGGGAGTTTGTCTTTAATGGTCAGTTTCTTGAGGGCACGGAAGTCAAGACACATTCTCCAAGAAACTTCTTTCTTCAGGACCATGACTACATGAGAAGAGTAAGGGCTCGTACTAGGGCGGATAACGCCTGCATTAGGGAGTTCCTGGACCATTTTCTCAATTTCATTTTTTTGTGAAAAGGGGTGGTGATATGGACAAATATTGGGAGGAAGGATTCTGGGTACAAGGGGAATGGAATGATCATGAACACCACGGGAAGGAGGGAGTCCTTGGGGAGTGGAAAATACAATTTGATGTTTAGAAAGGAGGGCTTGGAGGTCTTGTGGCACCGAGGGTGTCTATGTTGCTTGTATGGCATGGAGTTGGGCAATGACACCAGAATGACCTTTCTTGAGAAGATTTTCCATGCGATGGGAACTAATGACCTCAGGTGAACCAGCAGTGATGCCTTGGAATTTATATTGGGGGCCTTCCTGGTCGAATTGCATGGTTAATGTATTAAAATCCATGAGAATGGGACCCAAATTTCTTAGCCAGTCTGCACCCAACACAATGTCACAACCACCCATGTTGATAGCAAACATATGGGATTTTAGGTGGTAGTCACCAATTTGGAGACACGCATTTTCACAATGTCCTCCACATTTCATGGAACCACCATTGGCAATCATGATTTGGAAATTGTTGACAGCATGGATGTAGCAATGAGTTTCTTAGGCAATGCGACGATGAATAAAATTATGGGTGCTTCCACTATCAACCAGAATGATGACCTTTCGATGCTTGATGTAACTAATTAACTTGAGGGTTTGGGGAGTGGAGAAGCCAGTGAGATCATTGAGGGAAATGACGGGTTCGACTTCGGGAGGGTCTAAGGGAGGGGTTATGTCAGTGATTTCAGGTGACTTAGACACAAGGGGAGTTTCAACATCCTCTTCCGAAATATCCTCAGAGATGGCCATAAAAATATTTTGTTCCTTACACTTGTGGCCCGGGAAATATTTTTCATCACAATTATAACAAAGACCTTTGAGTTGGCGTTCAGCCATTTCATCCCTAGTTAATTTTTGGATCGTTAATGGGGTGGAGGGAGTAGTGGGAGTTATGGGTTTAGGGAGAGGGATAAAGGAGGGTTTTATGTTTTGAGAGGATACAACCTGTTGTTCTTCTTTATCTCTTTTAGTAGCTTCCACCCAACTCGAGGGTCGAGCCATGAGGACATCGGCCCAAATCTCCTCCTTGAGGCCACTGATAAAACACTCTCAAAAAAAAGCATCAGTCATGCCCTCTGTTCGAAAAGCCAGGAGCTCAAAGGTAGCTATGAAGTCTTATATTGTTCCTGATTGTTTCAACTTTGTCAAACAGCCCAAATGGTTTGTGTCCATGTCAAAGCATTCATAAATCTTAGTCACAAATTGGGTCCAAGCAATATACCCTTGACGGGAAGTTTTTCTCCATTGCCACCATTTCCAACGTTCTTGATCTAGATGGAGAACACCATACCAGAGTTTGGCCAAGTCATCTGTAATGCCATATAAAGATAAATAATGTTCCATTTGGGTTACCCAACCAGTGGGGTCTGAGCCATCAAATTTGGTCACATCCACCCACGGAAGGCGTAGGTCACGTTGAAAGTGATGGGGCTGAAAGGTATGGGAATGGGAGGAAAGTTCACCTTCAGTCTTTGGAGGTGATTCAGAGAAATGGTCATCTGTAGGGATCTT
>ML819511.1:63360-79293 GCA_009831015.1 Picea engelmannii
AAAGACTAACAACTAATTCTTAATCTATGATAAGAAAACTACTATCTATCAAAGCAAAGTATATATATCCTACAACAGCAATAAAACTATTTTCTAAGCTATGAAAGAAAGAAACTATATCTATGAAAGCAGGAAAACTATTCTTTTAACCTATGACAATTCAAATATAATGTTGGTGGTTGTGTGAATGTCTTCGGTGTCGGATAATATCTCGATGACACTTGACAACAAAGGACAATTCCAATGGTATAAGCTCAACACTAATCTCAATGGAAAAATGAAAGGTGTGGAGTAAACAATCCAATGAAAACTTAGCCATGATAAAAATAATGTTAAATACCCTGCATATTCATGTATAAACCATCAACAACATAACGAGATCATCATTATTTAACCAAGAAATTTAATTGCATTTTAATTCTAGAAAAGGAAATTGCGTAAAACAAAACTATGATATGTCTACTCTAACCATTCAAACTGCAATAAAGAAATAATTAAAAACAGAAATTAAACTATGAAAGTAAATTAACAATCTACATTAACCAATAACTAATTAAATGAAATCTGATATAAAACTGAAGTAAACAAGCTATAATAAAAAAATAGAATTAAATCTATCCATCCATCAATCCTTGTCAAAGGAAAACCCAAATTAAAAACTATGTTCTATCTAATTAAACTATGTTCTAAACTAGACTACAAAATCATAAATCAAGCATGATCTAACATCTAAATGCACATGGGGTTAGTATAGAGAGAGGGAGACTTTCTAATTGAACACAGGGTTAGTATAGAGACTTGCAAGTCTGTTCCTAATCTACAAAATCAATGCATGCTAACACATATCATCATCTAACCTACAAAAGAAAAGCAAGACAATTAAGATACAGCAAATTAATTAACTAAATAAAAATATACATGTACAGGAAATAAGAAAGAGTAATTAAATTAGGAATTGCATAAACAAACATAAGAACAATCACCAGACTGTTGGTGGGCCCCCCAGCAAGTCATGGCTACCTCCTACAAGCACACCGTGAACTTAACAAGGCAAATTCACCATGAAAGCTTGAAAACGCAGTTTTGGCACAATTCTGGCAATGTAAAATACTAAAACAGATAAAAACGAATTTGTCTCTAATCTAATGGATCTTCTACCTACTTAACAATCTTATGACCATCCTAGAAGTATTTATAAGCTTACATACCAAGTGTTCGACCACAGGAGGATCGAACCACTTCTAAATTCGACAAATTACAATAAATGATGCCCTAATTGATAAAATGGACCAAGCCAATAATCGTCTTCTTTGGACAATTGAAACTGAGTTGTCTGGAGCTTAGTAGTTGGAGGGGGCGATCATGAACAAAACCCATGTTCTTGATTCGCCCCAACACTGGCCGCCAATACCTTAACCGCCAAGTCACCCTGCGTTTTTGTGCAATACTGAGTGCTGGAATGAGTGTCGGATCGGGTACCAGAACGAGTGCTGGATCAAGTGTCGAATCAATTGCCGGAACTAGAAACATAGTGCGTTTTTTCCCTGTAACACCAAAAAACATGAATTAGCTCTTAGAAATCATAAAACATGATGAATTATACTTGATTCAATCATTAAACATGAATTACACATACCTTATGGTGATCATACCATTTTATCATGAAATTCTTCAAAAATCCCCTTTAAAGGATGAAAAACACATATGTACATGTGGAAAAAATGTATAATAACCGTCACGAAAATGATCATATCTCGAGCCCAACAACCCGTGTGGAAGGCTCGCCCAGATACCTATGACTGTCAATGGAACTTCGATGGAGGAAGATTTTGAGATTATTAAATTTATTGAAGACAGCGCTCCGTTTACCATGTTAATAGGAAAACCTTGGATTGACAGAGATCAAGCCAGATGAAAGGAAGAAGAAGAAGTCTTAGAGTAGAAGAAACAAGAGTTAAAAGATTTCATTACTAGAAGGATAGCATACTTGATTATAGAACAGGAGAACAGATCGAAGCTATTTAACACTAGAAACCCAGATGTCAAAGTTGCAAGAACATTAGAAGACTCACAGGAGACTGAAGTACCTATCTCGGATAAAAAAGAGGTGTTACCCCTGAGTCTTAGGAGAGAATATCATCAGCGTGTAGTGACTATGTCCAAAGACGATAGGAATTAGAATGGAAAAAAGACTACCAAGACGAAGCTCACTGGGAGGAAGGATAGAAACCTAAGTAAGAAGAGGGCTAAGTTTGAAAAGTTACAGAAGGTTCCAGAGGGAACTTCGCAGACAGAAAAATTGTAGAATTAGAGCTTCGTTGGGATATCGGAACAGTGACACATGACACTTCGCCATGGCGAGACAATATAGTTGTTGGGACCAATATATCCGTTCGACTTCCACTCCGAATGGATCAGAAAGAAGTTATATCTCAACACCAAACCGTTGGACCGTGCCATAATGGACAGAATAAGAGTTAATGAGGCTTCATACCCGTTACAAGCGAATCGTTGTCGAGTTTCCTATTTATCCCATCGCGCCATGCACGAAGAAAAATTTTGCTAACCAGGAATTTGAGCCTGCGGACCAAGTGAATTGTATCCAGTGATCATTTCCCTCTTACTGTTTATTCTAGTGCAGTATCTAAGTTAATTGTGAACACGATATTATTAATCCTGAGCGCATATGTCCGACGAGGTCACCACAGTTGAAGAATCAGTAACAGAAGTACTCCTTGACTTGATGACTAAAAGAGTCATGTCAGAGAGAGGATTGTCTACCGGTCTACAAGCATCATCGATGAAAGGACTACCAGAATCTACGTCCACTTCTTGAGTCGGACCATCACGACCCGCAGACGAAAAGTGAACTAAACACAGAGACGATCTTGCAAATACTAAGTTGATTCTAAGCATATTTCCCACCTACCTACAACCTCTCAGCAGCGCAATAAATCAATACAGTGTGCCCATAGACTTTGAGTACGAATTGGTCACTACATACCTCCCAAAGGGGATACGCGCAGTTGACGCAGATCAAGAAAAGATAGCAGCATTGAATTTTAGCGACTTCAACCTTGGCGACAGGAAGGTCTAAAGCATGCTTTCCCCACATAAGTACCTGACCAGGACAAAAGGAAAGAATTCAAATATCGTCCCTCAGTCATGGACCCATAACATCGCGTAGCCCACACTACTCAACGTCATGAAGATTCCTCACTTCGGAAGGCACCAAGAAGTGAATGCATGCGTCAAGCTGTTGTTGTCTTGTTACCATGGCAGATACTTGTGGTTTAACTTCCGTATCATAGTGGATCTGACATTGATCAATCAGATCATAGAGATGAGTATGCAAGGCCCTAACCCACAGGACTTTTATCCCAGAAAAAACATGGATCGCGCTTTATCTCAAAGGATAAAAGACACCTACGACGATGTCGAGAAAGGCACATGAGGCTACAAGGTATATTCTATCCAAAGTGGCGCAGTGTGCCTAGCTTGTCAATTGATCGCGGGAAAGTTGGTCCGCAAGAACCAACCCACCCAAGTAATTGGTTTTGTAGTTGACCTCGCAGGGAAGTATGCGGAGGGCCTACAAATGAATTGGGAAAAGTAACTCGTGAAATAGTTGGAACTGGACTAAAGGGAAGCGCAAGATCAAGGATACGAATTCCACTTCAGCTGGCTTCTAATCCTGATTGTTTTCATCGCATGGGAGATGTCAGAAGGTGCGACCTTCCCGGACATCGAGCCCTTTGAACCTCTGGCCATGAAGTTCAATACATTGTGGTATTCCAATGACATGAACAAGCAATGGCAATCAAATGTTGTATTCCACACATATTACAATCAGCTGAAGTTAGCTATCTAGTCCAAGCCTCGCATCACGCCCAATATTCTTCAGAGGTTTTGGCCTTTAATGAAATTCAACACAGACCACCATTTCATTTATATTACGGCGCGCGTTGACAAGCACAAGAAGCAACTTCAATCTTACTACAAGCTGACAGAGGAGGACTTAGAAGAAATCACCAAGGAATGGTCGGTGGACCTCCTCATTCCAGCCAACCCTGCGGAGATGTCCGATTTAGACAGTCCATAAACTGCACCGCATACACCCGAACCTAGAAAGATAAAGAAGACCTAATAGTTCCATGATTTAGTCAGGGAATCCGTGAATATCGCTTTCATCTCAGTAGAGAAAGGACGAGATGGCGGAGAGATAGATGGCACAGAAGTTGAACAAAAGAAAGGCGAGGTTACACCGCCTACAGACGAGGAGGACCCCTCGAAGAAAATGATGGTTTCCTCTCTGAAACCTTCTTCTAGGAAGAAATCAAAAGCATCTATGACCAAAATGTAGACCATCCTCACCTCCGACGACTTCGATTTCATCATAGTAGCACTAAACGATACTTCACTGGAGATAGTAGAGAAGCAAGAAGCTAAGAAGAAGGAGGTGTTCCATCAGATTAAGAACGAGCTCCAAGGAGTGCAGTAAGCACTACAATCCAGTTGTGCAATCTCCACTACGCCTTTTCCATTGGAAACATCAGAACTGGGAGATGATCCAGATCAACTCCACCGCATCATTGATACAGTCGAAGCTCGCCTTCGACGAGCTCAGGAAGAAACAACGCAAGATACCTAGGCTTTGTCACAAGTATAGGGAGACCTTGTAGAACAACATAGTACTGCAGAACGGGAAAATATTTCTATGCAAGCGAAGTGGGATGAAGAAAAAGAACAACTGCAACAAATCAAGGAATAGTTGCTCACAGAGAAACTTGAAGTAAAGGAAATGGTTCACAGAGTACTTCAATCTGTGACAGTCGTAGAAGTAAAGACCGAAGATCAAGTTCCACAGCAGGTGGCACAACTTGAAGAAGTAATCCAGCAGATCCAGCAGCGCATAGCAGACTTGGAGCTCTGCACTGTGCCCGAGACCCCTCAAGATGTAAGAGACCAAAGGGAAGCAATTGCCTGCAGCGCAGTTGACAAACTAAAATCTCTTGCCTTGGAGTGCAAGCAGTTGAGTAACCACAGTGCCCAAACATATGAGAACCTCACCGAGAATCCATAGTTACAAGCATTAGAGTCGCAGCTCAAAAAAGAAAAGAAGCACACAGACACACTACAGGCACAGCTGAAGGTTTTTTCGACCATGCAAAGAATGAAGCGGTCTCAGGAGAAACGCACCGCCTAGCATCAGATCCATACGATTCAAAGCAGAGTGATGGAAGTTACTCAACGACTTCAACTAGTGCAAGATAAGGCGTGCCAATTCTTCACAAAGGTTGAAATCTGAGGAGAAGAGCTAGAACGGGTTCTCATCGCAGCAGAACAGCGCCTAGAAGGGCCCGTGGATGACACAATGACCCAGGAATTCACCGAGAAAGAGGTCGTCGCACAGTAACAGGTCGAAGCAGCTCGAGGCCTTCGAAGCAGAACTGATCAGACCAGAGTGACTCGAGACGAGTCACAGGTGAGTGTTGGGGGGTTTTTGGCCCTTGACCAAGTTTTGGGAGATTCTTGGTCATATTGACCTAGTTTGGGACTTCGACAGCCTGTCGAAGGAGGAGAGAAAGACGAAGTAGAGATCAAGGGATCTCAGCCCACTTTTGGGTCCTTTTTGGATTTTTGGAATTATGTAACGGGATTGGGATGTCAGCCCATGAGTTTACCCATGCTTAGGACTATTTTGTAATGTATAAATAGAAGGCTAGGCAATGTAATAAGTAGTTGAACAGGAATCTATGTGATGTATGCTAAGTGCAAGTAGGGTTTTGTAAGTACTTTGTGCATGATTGTGAGAGACCTACAGAGCTAAGTGCAAGTGGTTGTAACAGATGGTGGAAGGCTTTGTGTTGTAATGCAAGGAAGAAGGATCTAGCAAGATGCATAGATCTTTTGTCCTATGTGAAGTAGGTTTTTGATGGATCTATGCTTGTAACTGATTGACTGAAGATAATAAATAAGAAGAGTTGGTGGACGTAGCCCCAGGGTGGGGGTGAACCACGTAAACACTATGTTGTCTTTCTTTGTGCTTGTCTTAATATGTTTATGTCTTCTTTTGCTAAGTGTTTTGAGATGATTAGATAGATATGCTTATGCTAGTGCTAATGATGTATAATAATTTTAGATCTGATCTATATGAATGTGATGAGTTCTTGATCTGCTAGATATAACCTATACATTGATTCGAAGTGTTTAAGTACGTTATATCAATGTAAATGTTGCGAAGCCCTATTTTATCAGCAAAGTGATTATTGATTGTATATTGAGGAAATAAGAGTGCTAAGTGTTTTATTAAGTAGTACAATCACATATCTGTGTCCCAACTAAGGTTGCAGACACCTGATTCTTGCAACCACCCCTGCCTCTACCTCGAGTGAGACTTCATCTGCTTCGCAGGTGTTACTGAAAGGGACGGTAGTTAGGGATTTGTTGGTGCATTGTTGTAGTGTTGAACACTGGGTCTACCCCTGTGCCAACAGTCTCATACCAAGATTCTCGAAGTCGTGAGACATGAAGCACATGTTGGTTAGGTGTAGGAAGGGACTTATAAGCCAAAAGTGATTGGTTGTAACTGGCAGAGAAGATGAAGAATTGCGACTGCTAGAGAAGCCAAAGAATCGTAGGATAACGGCCGCTAGTGATGAACAGGTTAAGGATAACTGCCAGAGAAGCCAAATAATCTTTGGATAATGGCCACTGATGATGAAAAGATACAACATAACCGCCAGGGAAGACGAAGAGTTCGTATGATGATCAGGTAGAGGACTCGACGTGAGAAAGAGATGCAGAACAGAGAAAATAGTGTGTTTTTTCGATAGTTATGCATGTGGGTAGGAGGAGATGAAGTGTAGTACATGAAGTGGAGATCATTGGTGTAGTGAAGAGCATGCAGATCCAACACAGAGCATAAAAGTTAGAATAGAAGTTGAACATTAGGGTGTTGTGCGCAGGACGAAAAAGAGTTGAGCATAGAAATAGAAAGATGCAGAAGTGGAACAGAGTATAGAAGCTGAAGTAGGAAAAGGAGACATGTAGTTGTAATAGACCATATCAGAGACAGAGAAAGTAAGTAAAGTTTTGTAAGATTCAATCAGGGTGGTAGGGTGGTGCTAGGGAGGATTGCAGACCTCTAAATTCTAGTTGGTGCTAGAAGATATTATGGGAATTGGTGCTTCCATCTAGTGGGTGCTAGAGAAACCTGGGAGTTGGCGCTTCCATCTAGTTGGTGCTAGAGAAATATGAGATTTGGTGCTCTCTGCAATTTGTAGCTTGTTATCAGAGGTTGTAGCCTCATATTTGAGTTGGAGCTCAAAGACTGTGATGTACATGAAAGTTGGAGCTTGATTGGCATCCTAAGAAAAAGAGGTTTTCACCCTTATGGGTTTCCTCATGAAAATCAGTGTCTTTGTGTATTCTGTGTGATTGATCAAATATTGTATATCTATGCATGATAAGTTATCAGCAACACATTAAATAATAATCTAAAAGGATTCAGAAAATAACAGGAAAAGTTTCAAGATTATATACATAACTGATTCACCCCCCTCTCAGTTATATTTCCAACAATTGGTATCAGAGTCGGTGCCTTTGATCAAAGGTATATCCATAAGCTTGAACATGACTAGTCATGATGGAAGTTCAACTAATAAACCCCCTCTATTTGATGGACAAACTTTGCCTTCTGGAAAATAAGAATGAGAACACATTTAATGTCTTTGGGTGTTGATGTTTGGGATGTCGTTGAAATGGGATATGTGAAGCCTGTAGTCATGGCCTCAAAAGATGATAAGTTGGAGTTTAGCTTTAATGAAAAAGAAATGAATTCCATCCTCAGTGGACTTGTTGAAGCTGAGTTTGTCAAAGTCATGCACTGTGATTCAACAAAAGTTATGTGGGACAAGTTGATAAGTAGTTATGAAGGTAATGAAAAGGTGAAAGACACAAAACTTCAAACTCACAAACTGAAATTTGAGCAGTTAAAGATGGATGAAGACAAAACTATTAGTAAGTACTTCTTATGTATAGAAGAACTTGTCAACACTATGAAAGGTCTAGGTGAAATGATAGATGAATCTTTTCTAGTCCAAAAAATATTAAGATCTCTTCCTGATAGATTTAACTCAAAGGTCTCTGTTATAGAGGAAATAGTTGATCTCAAAACATTGACACTGGATCAACTTCTTGGAATCCTAACTTCTTATGAAATAAGAATCACCAAAGTTAAATCCACTACAAGAGAGGCATATTTTAAAGTAGAGAAAAACACAGACTTTGATATAGATGAGATTGAAGCAAATTTTGTGAGAAGATTGAAGAAAGGATCAGGCAAATACAAAGGTAAATTGCCCTTCAAATGTTTCAATTGTGGTAAGATGGGTCATTTTTCATCTAAGTTTCCTCACAAAAGAAAGGATCAAACATATGACGATGAAGAGAAGCACAAACACAAGAAGGTCTATAAAGAGAATAATTTTAAGAAGAAAAACCTTTGTGTAAACAATGATGATGATCCCTCAGATGATGAAAGCAGTGACTCTTCTATTGAAGATAAAATAAATGATATAATGCTAATAGATTTAGAATATCTAAACACTGAAGATATAGGAAGTGAGTTCGTTGATTGTGAAGCAGTAGTAGATCTTGAAGGAAAACTTGCCAGTGCCATGGAAGAGATTGATAGACTCAGAGAAAACAAAACAAAACAAAAAATAGTTATTGCTCATGTATGAGAAAACATGCAATGAACCATCTAAAGAAATTACTCTGTTGAAGGTTAAGTTAGAAGAAGCTAAGAAGATTGAAGACATCCTCAAACAGCAATTGAAGGAAGCCGAAACAAAAGGTGAAAAATTGGAAGCTAAAGTAGTGACTGTCAGAAAAGATCTAGAGAAATTTCAAGCCTTATATCATCAGAATCTGACAAGTAATAAAGCCTCAAAAGAATTAGCCTCCATTCTGAATCAGTGAAGGAATTCAAATTTGAAAACTGGTTTGGGTTATGAAGAGGGATCAATTAGTGGTCAGCCAAGCAACAAATAATCCATCAATTTTGTCAAATCTACAACTATTGACAACAACAAACTTGCAGAAACAAAGGAAGAGAATCAGTCGCCAAGGAGGAGTGAAGGAAAAGATACCATAACTGAATCTGTAGAACAAATAAATAATACACCCTCTGCTCAAGGAAATCATCAGCATGGAAGAAATCAACATCATCAAAGAAGACAGTCATTTTCCAGGTACAAAGATTTTTTCTATGGATATTGTTTTTACTGCTCTAACTTTGGCCACAAAGCTGTAAATTGTTCTTTAAGATTTAGACATGAGAAATCAAGACAGCCAAGGAATAAATATCTGTCACAACAAGAATGAGACGGCCAAGTAACAAACAACCACGGACTACAAATCATGTGATGGTTGGGAAAAGTTGCAGATTACACATAACAATCCTTATGATACTTTATTCAATGAACCAGAATGTTACATCTTCCATAATTATGGACATAAAGTTGTAGATTGTCGCTTAAGAAAACTATAAGCCATATTCAAATCACAGAGTTGAAAACGTCAAGGTTTGGAAGAAGAATGAAGATAACAAGTGTGGATTAGTGTTGTCAGCTCAAAGACAAAAATACACATGGTATATTGACAATGGATGCTCCAGTCATATGACAGGTGACAAAAGTAAGTTCCTATTACTCAAAGAAAATAAATTAGGGAATGTGACCTTTGGAAATGATGCTCCAGGAAATATCATAGGTAAAGGTCTAGTAAGCTTAAGTAATGGAAGAACCAAACCTCAAGATGTATTATTTGTTGATGGTTTAAAGCATAATCTTCTTAGTTTCAGACAGATATGTGATAGAGGATGTGAAGTCACTTTCACACCCAAGAATTGTAAAATAAAGACAGTAAAGACAGGAAAGTTGATTGCAAAAGGGGTTAGAATTGAAAACAATGTATAAGTTATGAAAGAAGATAAGGAGAAATGTCATTTAATAAAACTTGATGAAAGTTGGTTGTGGCACAAAAGGCTTAGACACCTGAATTTTGATCATATTTTCAAACTGAATAATGAAGGCACTGTGAAAGACCTTCCAAGAATATCTAAGCCTAATAACTATGTATGTGAATCTTGTCAAATGGGGAAGTTGACTTGTGTTCAATTCAAATCGAAGAGTTTCACATCTTCGAAGAAACTACTTCAAATTGTTCATATGGATCTGTGTGGACCATTGCGAAAGGAAGTAACTAGAGGAGAACGTTACTTTATGCTAGTCATTGATGACTTCTCCATACTTACGTGGGTTTCCTTTCTGAGAGAAAAATCTGATGTGTTTGAGAAGTTCAAAAAGTTTAAGGCATTCGCTGAGAATTAGACAAGAAGGAATTTAAAGTCAATTCGCTCAGACAGGGGAGGAGAATTTATGTCAAGAGATTTCAAAGAATTTTGTGACAGACATGGAATTAAAAGAGAATATATTATTCCAGGTACTCCTCAACAAAATGGAGTTGTAGAACATAAAAATAGATCAGTTCAACAGATGGCAAGGGCTATGATGAGTGAAAGGGACATTTCAAAAACCTTATAAGTGGAGGTTGTTCACACGGCTATTCATATTCTAAACAAATCGCATCTAAGGCCAAACAATGATAAAACTCCATATGAGTTATGGTTTGGTCGACCTGCATCAATCAAGCACTTCAAAGTATTTGGAAGTAAATGCTACATCAAGAATAATGATGATCATCTGGGAAAATTTGATAGTAGAGAAGATGAAGGTATCTTCTTAGGATATGCAACGAACAAGAAAGGATACAGATGCTTTAACAAAATAATGCATAAATTAGTAGAGTGTATTGATGTTTGAATTGATGAAGAAACTCTTGTAAAAGATCAACAAAGAATAAGCATTAATCCAGATGAAAAAGATGATGAGAATAATGAAGATAAAGAACAACAAATCTCATAGTCACAAGAAGATGATGAATCGGGTGGAGAAGAGACACCCAGACAAGAAGAGTCAGGAAAGCAATCAGCATCAAATCCCTCCTCCGGAATTACTCAAAAGAATCATCCTGAAAGTCAGATAATTGGTGAGAAAGACAAAGGTGTACAAACCAGGAGAAGGATAATCAAAGACACTGAGCAATCACATATAGCCTTCATATCCATGGTGGAACCTAAAAACTTCAATGAAGCCAGTAAAGACATAAATTGGTTAAAATCAATGAATGAGGAATTGGACCAGATTGAAAAGAATGACACTTGGGAACTCGTTCCTAGGCCAGCAAATAAAAATGTAATAGGATCCAAATGGGTCTGCAAAAACAAGATGAATGAGCAAGGAAATATTGTAATAAATAAGGCTAGATTGGTCTGCAAAGGATATGCTCAAATAGAAGGACTGGATTTTGATGAAACATTTATGCCTGTAGCAAGATTAGAATCTATTGGAATGTTTCTTGCCTATGTGTGTCATAAACAGTTTAAATTCTATCAAATGGATGCCAAGTCAACTTTTCTAAATGGAGATCTAAAAGAAGAAGTCTATATGGAACAACCAAAGGGTTTCCAACTATCAAATAACCATGACTTTGTTTGCAAGCTTAAGAAAGCCTTATATGGGTTGAAACAAGCTCTGTGTTCCTGGTATTATAGACTGGATAAGTATCTTCAAGACAAAGGGTTCAAGAGAGGAACAGTTGACAACGATCTATATATCAAAACAAAGGGTAATTATTTGCTCATTATGTTAGTCTATGTAGATGGCATCATCTTCGGAACCAATAATGTTTCATTAGTACAATGGTTTGCTTCTTCCATGCAGTCTGAATTTGAAATGTCTATGATAGGGGAACTATCATTTTTTATTGGTCTGCAAATTACTCAGAGGTCTGAAGGAATATTTCTTTCTTGGGAGAAATATCTAAGAGAACTGTTGAAAAGGTTTCAAATGGAAGATTCTACACCTATGAGCACACCTATGGTCACTAGATGCAAGT
Organism: Picea engelmannii; assembly: GCA_009831015.1. NCBI lineage: Eukaryota > Viridiplantae > Streptophyta > Pinopsida > Pinales > Pinaceae > Picea > Picea engelmannii. The sequence continues at coordinate 75,385 of ML819511.1, forward strand.
TAATCAAGGATGATGACTCACCTGATGTTGATCAAAGTTCATATAGGCCTATGATAGGCAGCCTATTGTACATCACAGCATCCCGTCCAGACATAATGCATGATTTTGGAATGGTAGGAAGGTATCAGGCTGCACCTAAACAGAGTCATTTGTTAGTTGTCAAAAGAATATTGATATACTTGAAAGGAATAATGAACTATGGCCTATGGTATCTTAGGAATCAGAATTTTCAACTATCAGTCTATTCAGATGTTGATTGGGCTAACTACATGGATGAAAGGAAAAGAACGAGTGGAGGTGCATTCTTCTTAGGAGATTCTCTTGTAGCATGGTTGAGCAAGAAGCAAGGTTCCATTTCCTTATCGAATATAGAAGTTAAATACATTGCAGTTGCCACTTTTTGTACCCAAGTATTATGGATGATTCGGAAACTTGCAGACTTGGAGGTAAAATATACTGCACCGATCTCAATTCATTGTGATAATACTGGTGCGATTAGTGTGTCAAAGAATCTTATATTTCACTCCAATACCAAGCATATACCCACCAAGTATCACTTCTTGATGGAAAAGGTGACCAACACTGTTGTTTCTTTGCATTATATTCCATCCAAAGATCAGATTGTCGATATCTTCACTAAACCGCTTGCAAAAGCTCAGTTTGCGTATCTACGCCAGAAGTTGGGTGTGACCCCGTTATCAAGATAAATAATCTATCTGATCAGGGGGAGAGTGCTCCTAGTATATCTTATCATGGGGAGCACAGATTCACTCTTTTTTTTCTTTGACATTGATGTCAAAGGGGGATAAAAAGGTGTTGTCTAGATGCTACAGTTGGAGGTCTAAGCACAATAATGCAGCCTATCAGGGTTTCCATCAATGTAAAAGGGGGAGATTGTTGGCATGTTTACAGGAAGAGTGTGTTTGTCATTGATGGCAAGAAAAGAAGGCGGAGAAAAAGGCGAGAAAGCTCAAGAGGAAGAACAACAGTGATCGTTGGATCACCAATCCTGAATAACCGACAACTGTTGGATCATTCTAAGAGAAAGGATGGGATAAGATAGAAGAGAAGCATCATAGATAGATCGAGCCATTGATCTAAGAACATGATCAATGAACAAAAAAAAATTCAGGTCAAAAGTTGCGAGGAGGTTACTGTTTGGAGAATCTCACTTCGGAAGAATTGGAAACTTGAAAGTCGGATTACCCGAAGACCGAAATCTAAAATGAATAAGGACCATCGGATATGGAGAAAATGCGATGATCTTTAGATCAGCGTCCAGTGACCAGAGGAAGCGTAGAGGAGAAGTACAGATGTGATCCATTGGATCTAAACGTCGAGGATTAACAGTCGTTGTATCCATAGATAAATGCATGAAAGTTAAGCCTTTGGATGAGTGTAGGAGAGCGGACTTGTCCAAGTCCCGAATTCCCGAAGTAAGCAGGGACCGTCCGTCGTCAATACTGACAGGTGGTACATGATCCACAACTCCGGAGTGAATCACTTTGGGAGTTTATGGTTGGAAAGGAAACGAAAAGTCTCGAAGTCCTGAAGGACGAAGGTCCAAAGTTGCTCTCAGTTGTCGATCTAAGATACATTTTGGGAGTTAGGACAACCGTTAGATCTAGGAGAAGAACATGTGTCACACATGAGGTGATCCATGTCAGCAAGACTACGTCAACAAGGACACATGGCACAATCAGATAATGAAAAGTTTTAAGTTGAATCGACATTTTAGGTATGTGCAAATCACGAATCTGAGTAACACGCGGCAGCTACTCAGGTCATTCCACGTCATCAAGTGACATAAGCAAGTTACGTCACTGTGGGAGTTTTTACTTCGGGAGTTTTACCACCAGCGATTAGACTAAAGTCTCAAATTCCCGAACGTCGAAGACCCAAAGAAGACCCCGGTCGTTGATCGCCAGAAGGGGTATGTGTCAGAAGATTACGCATTCAGGCGGAAATACTCCAGGAAAACACGAAGGAGAAAGGTATGAAATCGTTGAAGCCCAAACAATCAAAGCAGCAGGGAGTCGTCGATCTACGAGAGGATAGGTGTCACTAGATCACAAACTCTGGGTAAAACGCTCAGAGGGAAGCTGAGCGAGGAGAAATTGAAATCTGAGAATGTTGAAGGGAGAAGTCCCGGAGTGGAGGATAGTCATTGAATTAAAGAGGACGGATGTCAGCAGATCTTTCATTTCAGAAGATATCCAATCAGAAGAAACAAGAAGTTGAGATTTGAAATCTCCGGAGTCCGGAGACCCGAAGGAGATCTCGACTGTTAATCCAAGAGGGACACGTGTTAGTGGATTGTCAACTCCGGAATATTGACGTACGGAGGAAATAAGGGTTTGAGAGTTGAAACTCCCAAATCCCAGATCACGAAATCAATCATAGTCATTGACCCTTAGAACTTGACAGGACATATATGAATCGTTATCTCAAGAGCACCGTCAAGATCGTGAGATCGACGGTCCCGCCGCATTGAGGTGATTGAAGGTGCGCGAACATTAATGAGTTGAGGGCGGACCCCAATTGAAACCATGGTTTTCAAGAAAGGACACGTGGAGGCTTGAGGTAAATTGCGAGGAGAAACGTGGTTTGCTTTAAACCACCTTTGGATGGGTCCGCAATTGCGTGGTCACATGAGTTCATCGCCCAAGGTCATATCGAGAACGGAGCTAGTGCTCGCTAAGCGTTAGTTCGTAGTTCGAGAGTTCGGAAGTCGGGAAAGTCAGGGTTGGCTCACATCCAAATACCTGAAACATGAATTCCTGAAGTTCTTGGCCCCATGTTACAGCGAGCGGTCACGTGGAGAGAGAAAATAGAGGAAGGAGCTAGAGTCGCTAAGCTCCACTTCGGATATCCGGAGTTGGGAGAATCGAGATGTCTCATACCAATATTCCCGAAGTCGTGATTCAAAAAGCGCCTGTTGGTTAGGCATATGGTCACCGCCGATGGTCAAGTGAAGGAAGGGTTTTCGAAGCCAAAGAAGCCAAAAGTAACTAGTTGTAACTGACAGAGAAGATGAAGAATTGTGACTGCTAGAGAAGCCAAAGAATCTCAGGATAACGGCCGCTAGTGATGAACAGGTTCAGGATAACTGCCAGAGAAGCCAAATAATATTTGGATAATGGCCATTGATGATGAACAGATACAACATAACTGTCAGGGAAGACAAAGAGTTTGTGTGATCATCAGGCAGAGGACTCGACATGAGAAAGAGATGCAGAATAGAGAAGATAGTGTGATTTTTCGATAGTTATGCATGTGGGTAGGAGGATATGAAGTGTAGTACCTGAAGTGGAGATCAGTGGAACAGTGAAGAGCATGCAGATGCAGCACAGATCATAAAAGGAAGAAGAGAAGCTGAACAATAGGGTGTTGTGCGCAGGTGGAAAAAGAGTTGAGCATAGAAGCAGAAAGATGAAGAAGCAGAACAGAGTATAGAAGTTGAAGTAGGTAGAGGAGACATGGAGCTATAACAGACCATATCAGAGACAGAGAAAGTAATTAAATTTTTGTAAGATTCAATCAGGGTGGTAGGGTGGTGCTAGGGAGGATTGCAGTCCTCTAAATTCTAGTTGGTGCTAGAAGATATTATGGGAGTTGGTGCTTCCATCTAGTGGGTGCTAGAGAAACCTAGGAGTTGGTGCTTCCATCTAGTTGGTGCTAGAGAAATATGAGAGTTGGTGATCTCTGCAAGTTGTAGCTTGTTATCAGAGGTTGTATCCTCATATTTGAGCTGGAGCTCAAAGACTGTGATGTACATGAAAATTGGAGCTTGATTGACATCCTAAGAAGAAGAGGTTTTCACCCTTATGGGTTTCCTCGATAAAATCAATGTCTCTGTGTATTCTATGTGATTGATCAAATATTGTATATCTATGCATGATAAGTTAT
>ML819511.1:85443-113351 GCA_009831015.1 Picea engelmannii
GGTAAGCTACGGGGACTAACCCTCCGTGGTTTAACTGATTGTGGTGGTCAGATCGTATTATGGGGGTCACTTTGAGGTAAATCCACAATTACTGCATGGAAGCCTTCTAGTTGATTTCGGGCTTGATACCCTGCCTGTACGTTTCGATCGGACTGTCGACTGTTCCCGCCCAGGGGCTGACTGCGAATTGGTAACCTTAGCGGCCATAATCTTTAGGGTCTTACACAAGGTGACGGTAATGGGAAGTCTCATTGTACCTGCAGCAGACATTGGTCAAAATAACTCGGGCTCCTTGGAGGGTAAATCCACAATTACTGTGTGGAAGCTTGCACCAAGGCATAAGTCCGTTAAGCAGGTCGCCATTGTAACTGTTCCACCCTATCCCTGCCCCTTCTAGACTTGATCACGCGACGTTGGATTTCATCACCAACTAGTACGGTCATCAAAAGAAGGTATTGTTTGCTTGGTTGTGATTCTTAGATTCTATTAGCGTATGTTGTTTCTTTTACTTAGTGGACCTTAGGTCGAGTCAGTGTTAATGGCATCGAATCCTAGGAGTACCAATGGAGGAACCCCTTCTTCTGGGGAACCTTATACCTTTCCGTCATTCGGAAACTTTGGTCCTCCATATGTTGCCACACTGAGTCTTCCAGGACTCACTATTGGATTACCAGTTTGGTTGTTCCCCACTCCGGTGATCCCAAATCCTCCCAATGTTCCAATTGCACCTAAAACTTTGGATGCCAATACACCACCCACACATCAACCTCACGTCGACTCTTCACCTTCTTCGCCCATCAAGTCTCCTTCCATTTCTCCTTCTTCGCCTAGTGAAATCTCTAAAGCAAGTAGCCAGGTTGATCAGAAGAAGAAGAAACAGAAAGAGAAGAGGAAGAAGAGCCCGAAAAGGACCAAGACCCCAACAACATAAGATGTTGGCTCTAAGAAACCAGTTACTGTTAATAGTACTAGGAGTGTTGATGAGGTCAACAAGATTGAAAAGAAGAATCCAAAACCCAAGTTCCCTTGCAGCCTTTGTAAGGGTGACCACTTTCTGAGGGATTGTCCCGATCTTACCCAGGTCTTAGAAATGTGGTCTTCCACGTCATCGGCCTCTGTCGGTCATGTCAATGATACTCCGTCAACTAGTGATGTTCAGGTTGGTAAGAAGAAGAAAATTGTCAAGTTCCCTTGCATGTTATGTAAAGGTAGTCATTACTCTCACCTTTGTCCTCGCATGGACGAGGCTTCTTCTCTTTTGGAAAAACTTCAACTTCCAAAAGGTTATCGTAATCTTTCCTCCGACCTGTCGTTGGTTGATGGAATGGTCAATCCAGTTCCATCCCCGATTAGTCCAGTTGATCAGGTGGTCAATCTATTTTCCTCCTTGATTGAACCATGAACCCAAGCAGCTGATTGAGTTCTGTCATCAATCATCCCCGCTCTTCATCAAAAGAGTGACACCAAAGTGGTTGATCTGTGTTCATCCTCGGTCGATCCCACTCTCCCGTTAGAGAGTGACACCAAAGCGGTCGATCCATTTCCACCCGTCGACCCCATTCTTCCCTTGGAGAATGAAACTCAAGTGGTCGATCCAGTTTCACCATTGATCGATCCCATTCCTCCATTGAGGAATGCTAAAGTGACTGATCCAGTCCCTTCCTTGGTTAGTCCCACTCTTCCTCTGAAGAGTTCCAAAGTGGTCGATCCAGTTTTTCCATCGGTCGATCCCATTCCTCCATTGAAGAATGTCAAAGTGACTGATCCAGTCCCTTCCTCAGTTAGTCCCACTCTTCCTCTGAAGAATGCCAAAGTGGTCTATCCAAGTCCACCATTGATTGATCTGATCCAATCATCGGTCGATCCTACTCTCCTTCTAGAGAGTAAACCCGATATTGCCCATGTGTTTCTTGTTAATACAGACTCTACCATGCCTAGGGGCATTCCTCCTCCTCCTGTGGAACCCCCTCCAAGTAACGAAGCCATCCTTTTTTATTGGGGTGCGCTAACTGGACCTCATCTTCCCTCCCACATTCCTTTCCATATTACAGTACAGGTTCGTGGTCGGGACATTCCTCAAACGCTAATAGATGAAGGTGCGTCCGTTAGTATTTTGTCTTTCGTTGCTTGGTACGCTTTGGGTTGTCCGCAGCTTGCACTGGTTACACAGAATCTGTTAGCTTTTAACAGAAGAACTAGTCAACCTTTAGGGATCCTTCCTCAGTTTCCTGTAACTTTGGGAGGGAAAATTGTCTTTATCGATGTCATGGTAGTCTGAGACCCCTTGGATTTCTCTTTACTCCTTGGGAGAGATTATGTCTATGCTATGAAAGCTATTGTATCCACTCTTTTCCGTGTGATATCTTTTCCTCACAATGGAAGAATTGTGACTATTGATCAACTTTCATCCATCGGCCCTGACTGGGTTACCTCCCTAAGTAGTTCTTATATGCAGACAGTATCACCCCCACCGCATGTCAATTATGTGGTGTTGTCTCCCATGACCTCAACTTTCGACGATTTGGATCCGGTAGTTGACATGGTGATCTCTTCGGTAGGGTTATTGGAGCCTGATCTCCTTACCCCTGTCATGACCCTCGACATGTGTTCCTTCCAGAGTGATCATCTTCCATTCGATGAAGATCTCTTAGAAGCCATGACCGAGTTTTTTCCCTTGACATGGTATCCTTCCAGAGCATTATCCTCTTGGAAGCCATGATCAAGAAGCAACCACGAGCATAGTTTCTCTTCTCTGTGGAAATCTCGTTAAAAAATGAAACAGAGGCCACTAGATTTCATGCTGGGGGCATGTCACGAGCATAGTTTCTCTTCTCTGTGGCAAGCTCGTTAAAAAATGAAACAAAAGCTTTGAGCATAGTTTTCTTCTCTGTAGCAATCTCGTTAAAAAATGAAACAGCAATCTGGGGATCAAACCTAGAACCTTGAACATAGTTCTTTTCCTATGTCAAGCTCGTTAAAAAATGAAACAATCACCTTTCCCTTAAAGTTGAGTCTTTCGCCAGATCTCGTAGATGTCGAGTCGAGTCTTTCGTTAGGTCTCGTTTTTGAACCTTCATTTCATCCACCTGTATCCTTTTTCTCCATCTAGCACAGAAATTGGTGACAACCTCAAAGTCGATGAATGAATTGAAGCTTGGGGGGCATGTCTCCAGCCTTTGATGATCATTCTGGAGTCAAGCCACCAACTTTCAAGCTGGGGGCATATAGAGCTTAGTCTTTGTTCTTTCTCGTGCTCGTAAATACATGAGAATGCAACTGGGTAAACTTTTATCTCTTTTTCGGACCCGTACGGATACGAACACACGAAAAAGGAACCCCCCTGGAGTCTCCTTTAAACCCTTTTCAGACTCTCTAAATATGAAAAGATTGTCGAGTGATCTTGCTTCCTTTCACACTCGTTAAAAGGTCAGAAAGGGAGTCTTGCGGGCGATAGTTTAACCCTTTTTCGGTCTCGTTGGAATACTGTACGAAAAAGGAACTGAGAGAGTTCTCTTTTAAGCCTTTTTCCAAACTCTATAATCCCAAAAAACCTTCGAGTTTTCTGTCTTTGGACTCGTTAAAGCACACATCGACAGGCCCATACGGGACCGATCCCTTACTTCTTCCGGTTCGTTAAACAAAGGAAGAGGAACTTACCGAAGGTGAGTTATATCGAGCATGTGGTATCCTCCTTGAGCTCGTTAAATAAAAAAGAGGTACTCATCTATCTGGATGGGGGAAAAATTGAAAGGAGCAAGCCAAGCAGTCTCTTGAGAACATCGTCCAGCACTTCTTAGAGTCGCCCTTGAACACGGCACTTTGTCATTTACATATATCATAATCCGTTGAACCTCTGCACTGAACCTATCTTTGAGTTCCTTTCACTCCTTTGGGTCACCCGATGCAAGTCATCACATCCATTGCATAAGTATTGGTCCACGTCACATTTTTCTGTTGTGCCTCAGTGTTCAAGGGAAGTATCCGCCTCGAGAGTCAACCATCCCAAATATCTTGTCTCAAAACCCGTGTCAGTCCATGTGCTTTTGATCTACCAATTACATCTTTATATGCGTTTCGCGCCGTTGATGGGGGATACATCAAGGCCCTCCCTCGACGAGTCTATTCCTTTCGACTTCAACACATTATCCGGGAATTAGACTTAGAAACTAATTAGTACTTTAGAACCTGCATGCCTCAATGGCAGGCCTCCTCACATTCGACAGTAGGTTTACACCATTGACCTCTAATCGAATGATTCCACCAATGTTCGACCTCGGCTCATCTATTCACGTTCGATGGAATGTACTAAGGTACCTTGGGAATCATTGACATTAATGGTGATCTCCCTCGCACTTGTCAACGGTTCACACCATTGACCGGTAATCAAGTGGTTTCTTCCATGTTCGACATCAAGACATCTATTCGCATGGTCAGATTCGTGCCATATTGGGATTGGTAAGAAGACCCTGGGTTGACCGATCCCTTTGATATATGCTTTGCCCAGGCTGCGAAGGAATTTCTATTGGACAAAGAACACATACACTGTAACATAGATCCACTTTGTATTGGTTGTGGCTATGTCTTGTCATCTCGTAGATCCACTGTGTATTCTTCGTGGCTACGATCAGTCTGAGTCATCAAATTATAGATCCACATTGTATTTTCAGTGGCTATACCTTTTTATCAATACAATTATGGATCCGCGGTGTATTTTATGGTGGCCATATCCTGCTAAGTCTTGATCACCCAAGCATAGGTATGCCTACCTTGGGTTTTGAATTATATCATGATACTTGTTGGATGTTTGTGTGCAGCTTCTGTCAGGTTCTCCGAGTCTATACCCTTACTTGAACGTCTACAAAGTATTTCAGTTATCAGTTCGTATCTTCTAACTTCATACTTTGGGGGGAAATCTGTTACACATCAAAATTACTCACTTTGATAGTGTCACAAGTGTCGTCATTACAAAGGTCGTAAGTGTCGCATTTTGCTCACAAGGTCGCAAGTGTCGCATGTTGCTCACAAGTGTCGTAAAGTGTCAAGAAAGCATACTGCCATGATGCCTATGTCATGCCTATAACGACATGAGAAAGACACTTGAAACACCTCAAACATTTGATTTGGAAGAGGAGAAATGAGTCAGCAGGCTTGCAAACCTTTTGCCACCTGAAAGCACCTCAAAAACTGAGTTTTTGGAGAGGAGTGCTCCCCCTTACACTACCTCGGAGCGCTGACGCTCCCCCTTACACTGTCAGGGATCGTTATAACGCTCCCCTGGCCCTTTTGAGGGAGCGTTATAGATATTGAGAGCGCTGGCGCCCCCTAAAGCTTACTAGGGAGCGCTACAATGCTCTGATGGCCCTTTTGAGGGAGCGCTACCTATTCCGGGCAGTTGTTAAGCTGTTGAGATGAATGGGGGAAGAATCTTTTCATTCTTGGAAGGCAGTTGGATTCGAATCCCTAGTCCAACCATGATCATAGGGCAGATCCTCAATTGAAGGAGGAAAATCCTCACCTTCCCCAAGAATATCTCAAGATTGTTGAGCCTCTCCAAGGCTATATAAGAAAGCTTTCTAATGATGAAAGGAGGATGGAAAATGCAGAATTACACCAAACTTATGATCGCATAAGTGGTGGGGGAAGAATTGCTAGCATGAAACCTATGATCTCATAGGAAACACACAGTCAGCCAAAGGAGGAGTGATCAGTGAAGTTGTTGTCAACCAGGTTGTGGATCTTCCGAGCAAGGGTTAGACGAAGGGGACTTGACAAAGCTGTCGCATTCGCATCTACGATTGTAAGTACTGATGTCGTTATTCTCATTAATATGACACGCTTGGCCTGTTTCTTTATAGTTTGTGTCTGATGTTACATGAACTTATCATTAACTGATAGATCTATTTTCAAGCTAATATCAATAGAGTAGGAAGTAGTCGTATCTTGTTTGTCTGCAGAACTCAGCGAGGAGCAAAGGATTGGAGCGCAACTCAGAGCGTGCAGGGACAAACGTCGATAAAGAGGTACTTTTGTTATCCTTCCTTCTCATGTATTAGTTTAGATAGATTTGAAAGGAAGTCAGTGTCTACGTTAAGCATTTTTCTATCCAGGGTTAAGGTCAAGCTCTTAGAGGCGATCTACCTATCCGTAGGGAGATTTTCCTACAACATATACCTTGATCTGCTTGTTGCTTCATGTGATTTTGTGCCATGACCAAGTTCTCTTTAAGGGTACAAAGAATATCCTCTCAAACTATAATTTTTTGGTCAACCGCCTGGACCTTCAAGGTACCCAGTAAGTATGAGAGAACTGAAGGTGGCTTCTATCCATATACCACTTCAAAAGGAGTCATGCGTGTAGTTGTATGGTAGGAAGTGTTGTACCACCATTCAGCTAGGGGTAACCATTGAGCCCACTGATGTTGCTTCTAAGGGGAAAAACACCTCAGATATGTTTCCAAACACTTGTTGACAACTTCCGTTTGACCATCAATCTGGGGATGATAAGCTATGCTGAGATGCAATTGGGTGCCCTGTAGCTTAAACAGTTCTTGCCAAACATTGCTTGTGAAATTTCGATCACGATCAGAAACAATAGAGTGTGGCATGCCATGCAACTTGAAGACCTGGTCCATGAAAATTTGAGCCACCATGGATGTAGTAAATGGGTGTTGAAGAGAGCAGAAATGAGCATACTTGGAAAGGCGATCCACAACCACCATTATGACTGATTTATTCCCTGATTTGGGTAAGCCAATAATAAATTCCATAGAGATATCCTTCCAAATAGTAGGTGGAATCGAAAGCGGTTGTAGTGTGCCCGGAGATTTGACTGTTTCTCCCTTGTTGCGTTGACACACCTCACATTCAGCGACAAAATTACGGATGTCCTGTTTCATATCATCCCAGTAAAAGGAACGTTTGACCCTGTCATAGGTTTTGGTGAACCCTGAGTGCCCCGCTGTGGGTGTAGCATGAAGCTCAGAAAGTACCGTGGATTTAAGCTTTGATTGTTTACTTAAATACAAACGGCCTTTGTATCAAAGCTCATCCTGGAACCAAGAGTACCCTGGGGGAACTGGAGCATTGGTTTGCAATTGTTGGATTAGATGTGAACTTTTGGGATCTTGTAGCCATTCCTGGCGCACAGCTTGGAGCCAATCAGGTACAATGAAGGAAAGAGAAAAAAGGGATCCTTCTTATTCATATTTTCGGGACAGTGAATCCGCCACTACATTGTCTTTTTCATTCTTGTAAATGATCTCATAATCAAAGCCAAAGATCTTAGTCACCCATTTGTGTTTCTCCGGTGAGGAAATGCGTTGTTCCATAAAGTACTTGAGGCTTTGATGGTCGGTCTTAATTTGGAAGCGTTGCCCCAAGAGATAAGGATGCCACAGATCAACGACATATAGAATAGCCAACATTTCCTTTTAATAAATGGGTTTGCCCAGATTCCTTTCAGACAGTTGCTTGCTGGTGAAGGCCAAAGGTTGACCCTCTTTCATAAGGACAGCGTTGATTCCTTTCCCTAATGCATCACATTCCAACACAAAGGTCTTTGTGAAATCAGGAAGGGCTAGAACCGGAGTGGCGCACATGGTCGTCTTCAAGGTTTGAAAAGCTTGAGCAACGGTTGGAGTCCAAGTGAAAGAGCTTTTTTTTAGGAGAGCAGTGAGAGGTGTTTCGATATTTTTGTAGTTCTTAACAAACTTGTGATAATACCATGTTAAGCCTAGAAGTCCACGCAAGCTTTTGAGAGTCTTTGGGTGCGGCCAGTATTGCATAGCTTCAATCTTTTTCGGATCCACCCTGACGCCATCCTTGCCAACTAGATGACCCAAGTATTCTACTTCTGAGGCACCAAAATCACATTTAGAATGTTTCAGGAAAAGTTGGTGTTGAGAGAGTAGGTGGAGAACTTGATCCACATGAGTAAGATGGTTTGTCCTGGTTTTGCTATAGATAAGGATATCATCAAAGAAAACTAAGACAAAATGACGGAGAAAGGGACGGAAGACATGGTTCATGAGGCTTTGGAAGGTGGAGGGGGCATTACACAAGCCAAAGGGCATGACCAAAAACTCATAGTGGCCCTCATGAGTTCAAAAGGTCATCTTGGGAATGTCTACCTCTTTCATATGTATCTAGTGATAGCCCGAGCGAAGATCAAGTTTAGTAAAGAATTGGGCGCCACTCAATTCATCTAGGAGGTCATCAATGACAAGAATGTGGAGTTTGTCTTTAATGGTCAGTTTCTTGAGGGCACGGAAGTCAGGACACATTCTCCAAGAACCTTCTTTCTTCAGGACCATGACTACAGGAGAAGAGTAAGGGCTCGTACTAGGGCGGATAATGCCTGCATTAGGGAGTTCCTGGACCATTTTCTCAATTTCATTTTTTTGTGAAAAGGGGTGGTGATATGGACAAATATTGGGAGGAAGGCTTCCGGGTACAAGGGGAATGGAATGATCATGAACACCGCGGGAAGGAGGGAGTCCTTTGGGAGTGGAAAATACAATTTGATGTTTAGAAAGGAGGGCTTGGAGGTCTTGCGGCACCGAGGGTGTCTATGTTGCTTGTATGGCATGGAGTTGGGCAATGACACCAGAATGACCTTTCTTGAGAAGATTTTCCATGCGATGGGAACTAATGACCTCAGGTGAACTAGCAGTGATGCCTTGGAATTTATATTGGGGGCCTTCCTGGTCGAATTGCATGGTTAATGTATTAAAATCCATGAGAATGGGACCCAAAGTTCTTAGCCAGTCTGCACCCAACACAATGTCACAACCACCCATGTTGATAGCAAACATATGGGATTTTAGGTGGTAGTCACCAATTTGGAGACGCACATTTTCACAACGTCCTCCACATTTCATGGAACCACCATTGGCAATCATGATTTGGAAATTGTTGGTAGCATGGATGTAGCAATGAGTTTCTTGGGCAATGCGACGATGAATAAAATTATGGGTGCTTCCACTATCAACCAGAATGATGACCTTTCGATTCTTGATGTAACTAATTAACTTGAGGGTTTGGGGAGTGGAGAAGCCAGTGAGATCATTGAGGGAAATGACGGGTTTGACTTCGGGAGGGTCTGAGGGAGGGGTTATGTCAGTGATTTCAGGTGACTTAGACACAAGGGGAGTTTCAACATCCTCTTCCGAAATATCCTCAGAGATGGCCATAAAAATATTTTGTTCCTTACACTTGTGGCCCGGGAAATATTTGTCATCACAATTATAACAAATACCTTTGAGTTGGCGTTCAGCCATTTCAGCCCTGGTTAATTTTTGGATCTTTAATGGGGTGGAGGGAGTAGTGGGAGTTATGGGTTTAGGGAGAGGGATAAAGGCGGGTTTTATGTTTTGAGAGGATACAACATGTTGTTCTTCTTTAGCTCTTTTAGTAGCCTCCACCCAACTCGAGGGTCGAGCCATGAGGACATCGGCCCAAATATCCTCCTTGAGGCCACTGATAAAACACTCTCAAAAAAAAGCATCAGTCATGCCCTCTGTTCGAAAATCCAGGAGCTCAAAGGCAGCTATGAAGTCTTATATTGTTCCTGATTGTTTCAACTTTGTCAAACAGCCCAAATGGTTCGTGTCCATGTCAAAGCATTCATAAATCTTAGTCACAAATTGGGTCCAAGCAATATACCCTTGACGGGAAGTTTTTCTCCATTGCCACCATTGCCAACGTTCTTGATCTAGATGGAGAACATCATACCAGAGTTTGGCCAAGTCATCTGTAATGCCATATAAAGAGAAATAATGTTCCATTTGGGTTACCCAACCAGTGGGGTCCGAGCCATCAAATTTGGTCACATCCACCCACGGAAGGCGTAGGTCACGTTGAAAGTGATGGGGCTGAAAGGTATGGGAATGGGAGGAAAGTTCACCTTCAGTCTTTGGAGGTGATTCAGAGAAATGGTCATCTGTAGGGATCTTCAGTTTGGTGCAGAGTGATGCAAAGACAGATTCAAGTTGGGTGGTCACTTCTTGTTTGACTTCCTCCATTGAGGACTGCATGGTTGTATTTATGGTAGCATTGATGGATGAATCGATGGAAGCAACAATAGCACTGAGTTGTTTCACTTATTTTTGGGTTTCGAGGAAACCAGATTGCAAGGTATTGAAGCGAGCTTACAGGTCTTTGCTATGGGTATGGGCCATGAGGATGGGTGAATTGAAAAGGGGCGGGCGGGGTCAAAATTTTTTCTGAAAAATGATATGGATGAATGTGATGAGGTCGAAGAGATGAATCCAATGGAATAGGTCTCAAATAATGGTGAAAAAAATTCCAAACTTTTTTTTTTTTTTTACACCTGTGGAGTTATACTCCGGTCTGAAGAATACTGCACTGATGAAATCCCCAAATGCTTAACCAGAGAGAAATGCGTATTTACTTGGCAACCCAAACACAGTTGCGTGGCAAGAGATCTTATCTGTTTTAATTTGTTTATGTTTATGTCCCCCAAGGGTTAGGTATTCAAGGGTTCTACAGACAAGGGTTTGCCCTGTGCTATAGCTCTCTGATATACGTGCGGGCTCCAACAGTAGTACTCGACCCAATATCTCAGGGCACTAACTAAGGAGGATAGACCATACCCTTAGCCGTACTACCCGACTACCCAAGTACTAGAGAGTATCTTCCCGAGTGTTGTTCTCGGTGACACTATAGCAGTCCGACGGTTGATAGGTTTATCTAAAGAGGGTTTCAGGAAATCTAGGTCGATCCGTACACAGGTGTTGTGTGATGCACTACCACTCGAAGGGGTATCAACAGGGGTTACAAGGGTGGCCAACAGATGTGTGCTTAAGAACCACTTGTATTTCCTGCATGTATGAATCCCTCAACCGCGGGTTTATGTGGGTAACGACAGATCTCTGTGGCTTAAAGACGTCGGAATACGTCTCTACCCTCGAAAAAAAATTCCTACAATTTCTGCCAAGGAAAGTGCTCTGATACCACTTACAATATACCAGATATAAAAAGTATGCAGAACATAAATGAAATGCTAGAAATGGCAGAATAATAGTAATATAACCAGCATAATATCCACAATAACACAGAAATGATATAAGAACAACAACAGAAATAGCACTTTGATTCAGAAAGCAATGTTCACAGGCCTCTTCGAGAGGGCAACCTCCAGTTGAGCAGCGCTCTGTTACAATAATCTTCAAGCTAGGGTTTTCATACTCTCGACCCTTATTTATACTAAATATGTCTATTAAGAGAAGCATCTAGAGGAAGATCCTTCTAGAAGAAGAAGCTTCTATTAGGTCTTCTTACATACGCTTTATTCTATTTTATTGAAAGGCCTTATTAATATTGACCTTTATTACATCTGAATATATTGATCTACCTATGTGTGGGTTAGAACCCTAACAGAATCTCCTCCTTGACTATATCTAATGAGAAAACCCTATTAAGAAAAATGAAACTAGGTAACCTAAGTACTTTTGGGCCAAGGGTCGATGGATAGTTCCTAAGAAAGAAAATGAAAACTCTATGTAAAGAAAACTAGTTCAACAATAAACAAAGGAAAACTACTTAGCATAATAAGCAAATGACAAAAGCAAACTTCTTTAACTTTCCAACCTACATTCAATGAGCAACTACCCTATGAAAGAAAATAAATAAGCAAGTAAGCAAAGGCACATGTCTGACCTATTAAAGCAAATAGACAAGTAAGAAAAGACACCTAACTAACCTACTAAAGAAAAAGACAAGTAAGCAAAGGCACCTAACTAACCTACTAAAGCAAAAGACAAGTAAGCAAAGGCAACTAACTACTACAAGCAATCAAAGTAAAACTTCTCATTGAACAACTATCTAGCCTAAGAGGCAAGTGGACTAAATGCCTAATGCAAAACTATTTATAATGCATGGAAGGAAATCTAAGAGGCAACTGGACTAAATGCTCAATGCAATGCATGAAAGGAAATCTATTCTATTGAAAGAAAGAAAGACTAACAACTAATTCTTAATCTATGATAAGAAAACTACTATCTATCAAAGCAAAGTATATATATCCTACAACAGCAATAAAACTATTTTCTAAGCTATGAAAGAAAGAAACTATATCTATGAAAGCAGGAAAACTATTCGTTTAACCTATGACAATTCAAATATAATGTTGGTGGTTGTGTGAATGTCTTCGGTGTCGGATAATATCTCGATGACACTTGACAACAAAGGACAATTCCAATGGTATAAGCTCAACACTAATCTCAATGGCAAAATGAAAGGTGTGGAGTAAACAATCCAATGAAAACTTAGCCATGATAAAAATAATGTTAAATACCCTGCATATTCATGCATAAACCATCAACAACATAACGAGATCATCATTATTTAACCAAGAAATTTAATTGCATTTTAATTCTAGAAAAGGAAATTGCGTAAAACAAAACTATGATATGTCTACTCTAACCATTCAAGCTGCAATAAAGAAATAATTAAAAACAGAAATTAAACTATGAAAGTAAATTAACAATCTACATTAACCAATAACTAATTAAATGAAATCTGATATAAAACTGAAGTAAACAAGCTATAATAAAAAAATAGAATTAAATCTATCCATCCATCAATCCTTGTCAAAGGAAAACCCAAATTAAAAACTATGTTCTATCTAATTAAACTATGTTCTAAACTAGACTACAAAATCATAAATCAAGCATGATCTAACATCTAAATGCACATGGGGTTAGTATAGAGAGAGGGAGACTTTCTAATTAAACACAGGGTTAGTATAGAGACTTGCAAGTCTGTTCCTAATCTACAAAATCAATGCATGCTAACACATGTCATCATCTAACCTACAAAAGAAAAGCAAGACAATTAAGATACAGCAAATTAATTAACTAAATAAAAATATACATGTACAGGAAATAAGAAAGAGTAATTAAATTAGGAATTGCATAAACAAACATAAGAACATTCACCAGACTGTTGGTGGGCCCCCCAACAAGTCATGGCTACCTCCTACAAGCACACCATGAACTTAACAAGGCAAATTCACCATGAAAGCTTGAAAACGCAGTTTTGGCACAATTCTGGCAATGTAAAATATTAAAACAGATAAAAACGAATTTGTCTCTAATCTAATGGCTCTTCTACCTACTTAACAATCTTATGACCATCCTAGAAGTATTTATAAGCTTACATACCAAGTGTTCGACCACAGGAGGATCGAACCACTTCTAAATTCGACAAATTACAATAAATGATGCCCTAACTGATAAAACGGAGCGAGCCAATAATCGTCTTCTTTAGACAATTGAAACTGAGTTGTCTGGAGCTTAGTAGTTGGAGGGGGCGATCATGAACAAAACCCATGTTCCTGATTCGCCCCAACACTGGCCGCCAATACCTTAACTGCCAAGTCACCCTGCGTTTTTGTGCAATACTAAGTGCTAGAATGAGTGTCGGATCGGGTACCGGAACGAGTGCTGGATCAAGTGTCGAATCAAGTGCCGGAACTAGAAACATAGTGCGTTTTTGCCCTATAACACCAAAAAACATGGATTAGCTCTTAGAAATCATAAAACATGATGAATTATACTTGATTCAATCATTAAACATGAATTACACATACCTTATGGTGATCATACCATTTTATCATGAAATTCTTCAAAAATCCCCTTTAAAGGATGAAAAACACATATGTACATGTGGAAAAAATGTATAATAACCGTCACGAAAATGATCATATCTCGAGCCCAACAACCCGTGTGGAAGGCTCGCCCAGATACCTATGACTGTCAATGGAACTTCGATGGAGGAAGATTTTGAGATTATTAAATTTATTGAAGACAGCGCTCCGTTTACCATGTTAATAGGAAAACCTTGGATTGACAGAGATCAAGCCAGATGAAAGGAAGAAGAAGAAGTCTTAGAGTAGAAGAAACAAGAGTTAAAAGATTTCATTACTAGAAGGATAGCATACTTGATTATAGAACAGGAGAACAGATCGAAGCTATTTAACACTAGAAACCCAGATGTCAAAGTTGCAAGAACATTAGAAGACTCACAGGAGACTGAAGTACCTATCTCGGATAAAAAAGAGGTGTTACCCCTGAGTCTTAGGAGAGAATATCATCAGCGTGTAGTGACTATGTCCAAAGACGATAGGAATTAGAATGGAAAAAAGACTACCAAGACGAAGCTCACTGGGAGGAAGGATAGAAACCTAAGTAAGAAGAGGGCTAAGTTTGAAAAGTTACAGAAGGTTCCAGAGGGAACTTCGCAGACAGAAAAATTGTAGAATTAGAGCTTCGTTGGGATATCGGAACAGTGACACATGACACTTCGCCATGGCGAGACAATATAGTTGTTGGGACCAATATATCCGTTCGACTTCCACTCCGAATGGATCAGAAAGAAGTTATATCTCAACACCAAACCGTTGGACCGTGCCATAATGGACAGAATAAGAGTTAATGAGGCTTCATACCCGTTACAAGCGAATCGTTGTCGAGTTTCCTATTTATCCCATCGCGCCATGCACGAAGAAAAATTTTGCTAACCAGGAATTTGAGCCTGCGGACCAAGTGAATTGTATCCAGTGATCATTTCCCTCTTACTGTTTATTCTAGTGCAGTATCTAAGTTAATTGTGAACACGATATTATTAATCCTGAGCGCATATGTCCGACGAGGTCACCACAGTTGAAGAATCAGTAACAGAAGTACTCCTTGACTTGATGACTAAAAGAGTCATGTCAGAGAGAGGATTGTCTACCGGTCTACAAGCATCATCGATGAAAGGACTACCAGAATCTACGTCCACTTCTTGAGTCGGACCATCACGACCCGCAGACGAAAAGTGAACTAAACACAGAGACGATCTTGCAAATACTAAGTTGATTCTAAGCATATTTCCCACCTACCTACAACCTCTCAGCAGCGCAATAAATCAATACAGTGTGCCCATAGACTTTGAGTACGAATTGGTCACTACATACCTCCCAAAGGGGATACGCGCAGTTGACGCAGATCAAGAAAAGATAGCAGCATTGAATTTTAGCGACTTCAACCTTGGCGACAGGAAGGTCTAAAGCATGCTTTCCCCACATAAGTACCTGACCAGGACAAAAGGAAAGAATTCAAATATCGTCCCTCAGTCATGGACCCATAACATCGCGTAGCCCACACTACTCAACGTCATGAAGATTCCTCACTTCGGAAGGCACCAAGAAGTGAATGCATGCGTCAAGCTGTTGTTGTCTTGTTACCATGGCAGATACTTGTGGTTTAACTTCCGTATCATAGTGGATCTGACATTGATCAATCAGATCATAGAGATGAGTATGCAAGGCCCTAACCCACAGGACTTTTATCCCAGAAAAAACATGGATCGCGCTTTATCTCAAAGGATAAAAGACACCTACGACGATGTCGAGAAAGGCACATGAGGCTACAAGGTATATTCTATCCAAAGTGGCGCAGTGTGCCTAGCTTGTCAATTGATCGCGGGAAAGTTGGTCCGCAAGAACCAACCCACCCAAGTAATTGGTTTTGTAGTTGACCTCGCAGGGAAGTATGCGGAGGGCCTACAAATGAATTGGGAAAAGTAACTCGTGAAATAGTTGGAACTGGACTAAAGGGAAGCGCAAGATCAAGGATACGAATTCCACTTCAGCTGGCTTCTAATCCTGATTGTTTTCATCGCATGGGAGATGTCAGAAGGTGCGACCTTCCCGGACATCGAGCCCTTTGAACCTCTGGCCATGAAGTTCAATACATTGTGGTATTCCAATGACATGAACAAGCAATGGCAATCAAATGTTGTATTCCACACATATTACAATCAGCTGAAGTTAGCTATCTAGTCCAAGCCTCGCATCACGCCCAATATTCTTCAGAGGTTTTGGCCTTTAATGAAATTCAACACAGACCACCATTTCATTTATATTACGGCGCGCGTTGACAAGCACAAGAAGCAACTTCAATCTTACTACAAGCTGACAGAGGAGGACTTAGAAGAAATCACCAAGGAATGGTCGGTGGACCTCCTCATTCCAGCCAACCCTGCGGAGATGTCCGATTTAGACAGTCCATAAACTGCACCGCATACACCCGAACCTAGAAAGATAAAGAAGACCTAATAGTTCCATGATTTAGTCAGGGAATCCGTGAATATCGCTTTCATCTCAGTAGAGAAAGGACGAGATGGCGGAGAGATAGATGGCACAGAAGTTGAACAAAAGAAAGGCGAGGTTACACCGCCTACAGACGAGGAGGACCCCTCGAAGAAAATGATGGTTTCCTCTCTGAAACCTTCTTCTAGGAAGAAATCAAAAGCATCTATGACCAAAATGTAGACCATCCTCACCTCCGACGACTTCGATTTCATCATAGTAGCACTAAACGATACTTCACTGGAGATAGTAGAGAAGCAAGAAGCTAAGAAGAAGGAGGTGTTCCATCAGATTAAGAACGAGCTCCAAGGAGTGCAGTAAGCACTACAATCCAGTTGTGCAATCTCCACTACGCCTTTTCCATTGGAAACATCAGAACTGGGAGATGATCCAGATCAACTCCACCGCATCATTGATACAGTCGAAGCTCGCCTTCGACGAGCTCAGGAAGAAACAACGCAAGATACCTAGGCTTTGTCACAAGTATAGGGAGACCTTGTAGAACAACATAGTACTGCAGAACGGGAAAATATTTCTATGCAAGCGAAGTGGGATGAAGAAAAAGAACAACTGCAACAAATCAAGGAATAGTTGCTC
Source organism: Picea engelmannii (assembly GCA_009831015.1). Lineage (NCBI taxonomy): Eukaryota > Viridiplantae > Streptophyta > Pinopsida > Pinales > Pinaceae > Picea > Picea engelmannii. The sequence continues at coordinate 102,196 of ML819511.1, forward strand.
ACAGAGAAACTTGAAGTAAAGGAAATGGTTCACAGAGTACTTCAATCTGTGACAGTCGTAGAAGTAAAGACCGAAGATCAAGTTCCACAGCAGGTGGCACAACTTGAAGAAGTAATCCAGCAGATCCAGCAGCGCATAGCAGACTTGGAGCTCTGCACTGTGCCCGAGACCCCTCAAGATGTAAGAGACCAAAGGGAAGCAATTGCCTGCAGCGCAGTTGACAAACTAAAATCTCTTGCCTTGGAGTGCAAGCAGTTGAGTAACCACAGTGCCCAAACATATGAGAACCTCACCGAGAATCCATAGTTACAAGCATTAGAGTCGCAGCTCAAAAAAGAAAAGAAGCACACAGACACACTACAGGCACAGCTGAAGGTTTTTTCGACCATGCAAAGAATGAAGCGGTCTCAGGAGAAACGCACCGCCTAGCATCAGATCCATACGATTCAAAGCAGAGTGATGGAAGTTACTCAACGACTTCAACTAGTGCAAGATAAGGCGTGCCAATTCTTCACAAAGGTTGAAATCTGAGGAGAAGAGCTAGAACGGGTTCTCATCGCAGCAGAACAGCGCCTAGAAGGGCCCGTGGATGACACAATGACCCAGGAATTCACCGAGAAAGAGGTCGTCGCACAGTAACAGGTCGAAGCAGCTCGAGGCCTTCGAAGCAGAACTGATCAGACCAGAGTGACTCGAGACGAGTCACAGGTGAGTGTTGGGGGGTTTTTGGCCCTTGACCAAGTTTTGGGAGATTCTTGGTCATATTGACCTAGTTTGGGACTTCGACAGCCTGTCGAAGGAGGAGAGAAAGACGAAGTAGAGATCAAGGGATCTCAGCCCACTTTTGGGTCCTTTTTGGATTTTTGGAATTATGTAACGGGATTGGGATGTCAGCCCATGAGTTTACCCATGCTTAGGACTATTTTGTAATGTATAAATAGAAGGCTAGGCAATGTAATAAGTAGTTGAACAGGAATCTATGTGATGTATGCTAAGTGCAAGTAGGGTTTTGTAAGTACTTTGTGCATGATTGTGAGAGACCTACAGAGCTAAGTGCAAGTGGTTGTAACAGATGGTGGAAGGCTTTGTGTTGTAATGCAAGGAAGAAGGATCTAGCAAGATGCATAGATCTTTTGTCCTATGTGAAGTAGGTTTTTGATGGATCTATGCTTGTAACTGATTGACTGAAGATAATAAATAAGAAGAGTTGGTGGACGTAGCCCCAGGGTGGGGGTGAACCACGTAAACACTATGTTGTCTTTCTTTGTGCTTGTCTTAATATGTTTATGTCTTCTTTTGCTAAGTGTTTTGAGATGATTAGATAGATATGCTTATGCTAGTGCTAATGATGTATAATAATTTTAGATCTGATCTATATGAATGTGATGAGTTCTTGATCTGCTAGATATAACCTATACATTGATTCGAAGTGTTTAAGTACGTTATATCAATGTAAATGTTGCGAAGCCCTATTTTATCAGCAAAGTGATTATTGATTGTATATTGAGGAAATAAGAGTGCTAAGTGTTTTATTAAGTAGTACAATCACATATCTGTGTCCCAACTAAGGTTGCAGACACCTGATTCTTGCAACCACCCCTGCCTCTACCTCGAGTGAGACTTCATCTGCTTCGCAGGTGTTACTGAAAGGGACGGTAGTTAGGGATTTGTTGGTGCATTGTTGTAGTGTTGAACACTGGGTCTACCCCTGTGCCAACAGTCTCATACCAAGATTCTCGAAGTCGTGAGACATGAAGCACATGTTGGTTAGGTGTAGGAAGGGACTTATAAGCCAAAAGTGATTGGTTGTAACTGGCAGAGAAGATGAAGAATTGCGACTGCTAGAGAAGCCAAAGAATCGTAGGATAACGGCCGCTAGTGATGAACAGGTTAAGGATAACTGCCAGAGAAGCCAAATAATCTTTGGATAATGGCCACTGATGATGAAAAGATACAACATAACCGCCAGGGAAGACGAAGAGTTCGTATGATGATCAGGTAGAGGACTCGACGTGAGAAAGAGATGCAGAACAGAGAAAATAGTGTGTTTTTTCGATAGTTATGCATGTGGGTAGGAGGAGATGAAGTGTAGTACATGAAGTGGAGATCATTGGTGTAGTGAAGAGCATGCAGATCCAACACAGAGCATAAAAGTTAGAATAGAAGTTGAACATTAGGGTGTTGTGCGCAGGACGAAAAAGAGTTGAGCATAGAAATAGAAAGATGCAGAAGTGGAACAGAGTATAGAAGCTGAAGTAGGAAAAGGAGACATGTAGTTGTAATAGACCATATCAGAGACAGAGAAAGTAAGTAAAGTTTTGTAAGATTCAATCAGGGTGGTAGGGTGGTGCTAGGGAGGATTGCAGACCTCTAAATTCTAGTTGGTGCTAGAAGATATTATGGGAATTGGTGCTTCCATCTAGTGGGTGCTAGAGAAACCTGGGAGTTGGCGCTTCCATCTAGTTGGTGCTAGAGAAATATGAGATTTGGTGCTCTCTGCAATTTGTAGCTTGTTATCAGAGGTTGTAGCCTCATATTTGAGTTGGAGCTCAAAGACTGTGATGTACATGAAAGTTGGAGCTTGATTGGCATCCTAAGAAAAAGAGGTTTTCACCCTTATGGGTTTCCTCATGAAAATCAGTGTCTTTGTGTATTCTGTGTGATTGATCAAATATTGTATATCTATGCATGATAAGTTATCAGCAACACATTAAATAATAATCTAAAAGGATTCAGAAAATAACAGGAAAAGTTTCAAGATTATATACATAACTGATTCACCCCCCTCTCAGTTATATTTCCAACAATTGGTATCAGAGTCGGTGCCTTTGATCAAAGGTATATCCATAAGCTTGAACATGACTAGTCATGATGGAAGTTCAACTAATAAACCCCCTCTATTTGATGGACAAACTTTGCCTTCTGGAAAATAAGAATGAGAACACATTTAATGTCTTTGGGTGTTGATGTTTGGGATGTCGTTGAAATGGGATATGTGAAGCCTGTAGTCATGGCCTCAAAAGATGATAAGTTGGAGTTTAGCTTTAATGAAAAAGAAATGAATTCCATCCTCAGTGGACTTGTTGAAGCTGAGTTTGTCAAAGTCATGCACTGTGATTCAACAAAAGTTATGTGGGACAAGTTGATAAGTAGTTATGAAGGTAATGAAAAGGTGAAAGACACAAAACTTCAAACTCACAAACTGAAATTTGAGCAGTTAAAGATGGATGAAGACAAAACTATTAGTAAGTACTTCTTATGTATAGAAGAACTTGTCAACACTATGAAAGGTCTAGGTGAAATGATAGATGAATCTTTTCTAGTCCAAAAAATATTAAGATCTCTTCCTGATAGATTTAACTCAAAGGTCTCTGTTATAGAGGAAATAGTTGATCTCAAAACATTGACACTGGATCAACTTCTTGGAATCCTAACTTCTTATGAAATAAGAATCACCAAAGTTAAATCCACTACAAGAGAGGCATATTTTAAAGTAGAGAAAAACACAGACTTTGATATAGATGAGATTGAAGCAAATTTTGTGAGAAGATTGAAGAAAGGATCAGGCAAATACAAAGGTAAATTGCCCTTCAAATGTTTCAATTGTGGTAAGATGGGTCATTTTTCATCTAAGTTTCCTCACAAAAGAAAGGATCAAACATATGACGATGAAGAGAAGCACAAACACAAGAAGGTCTATAAAGAGAATAATTTTAAGAAGAAAAACCTTTGTGTAAACAATGATGATGATCCCTCAGATGATGAAAGCAGTGACTCTTCTATTGAAGATAAAATAAATGATATAATGCTAATAGATTTAGAATATCTAAACACTGAAGATATAGGAAGTGAGTTCGTTGATTGTGAAGCAGTAGTAGATCTTGAAGGAAAACTTGCCAGTGCCATGGAAGAGATTGATAGACTCAGAGAAAACAAAACAAAACAAAAAATAGTTATTGCTCATGTATGAGAAAACATGCAATGAACCATCTAAAGAAATTACTCTGTTGAAGGTTAAGTTAGAAGAAGCTAAGAAGATTGAAGACATCCTCAAACAGCAATTGAAGGAAGCCGAAACAAAAGGTGAAAAATTGGAAGCTAAAGTAGTGACTGTCAGAAAAGATCTAGAGAAATTTCAAGCCTTATATCATCAGAATCTGACAAGTAATAAAGCCTCAAAAGAATTAGCCTCCATTCTGAATCAGTGAAGGAATTCAAATTTGAAAACTGGTTTGGGTTATGAAGAGGGATCAATTAGTGGTCAGCCAAGCAACAAATAATCCATCAATTTTGTCAAATCTACAACTATTGACAACAACAAACTTGCAGAAACAAAGGAAGAGAATCAGTCGCCAAGGAGGAGTGAAGGAAAAGATACCATAACTGAATCTGTAGAACAAATAAATAATACACCCTCTGCTCAAGGAAATCATCAGCATGGAAGAAATCAACATCATCAAAGAAGACAGTCATTTTCCAGGTACAAAGATTTTTTCTATGGATATTGTTTTTACTGCTCTAACTTTGGCCACAAAGCTGTAAATTGTTCTTTAAGATTTAGACATGAGAAATCAAGACAGCCAAGGAATAAATATCTGTCACAACAAGAATGAGACGGCCAAGTAACAAACAACCACGGACTACAAATCATGTGATGGTTGGGAAAAGTTGCAGATTACACATAACAATCCTTATGATACTTTATTCAATGAACCAGAATGTTACATCTTCCATAATTATGGACATAAAGTTGTAGATTGTCGCTTAAGAAAACTATAAGCCATATTCAAATCACAGAGTTGAAAACGTCAAGGTTTGGAAGAAGAATGAAGATAACAAGTGTGGATTAGTGTTGTCAGCTCAAAGACAAAAATACACATGGTATATTGACAATGGATGCTCCAGTCATATGACAGGTGACAAAAGTAAGTTCCTATTACTCAAAGAAAATAAATTAGGGAATGTGACCTTTGGAAATGATGCTCCAGGAAATATCATAGGTAAAGGTCTAGTAAGCTTAAGTAATGGAAGAACCAAACCTCAAGATGTATTATTTGTTGATGGTTTAAAGCATAATCTTCTTAGTTTCAGACAGATATGTGATAGAGGATGTGAAGTCACTTTCACACCCAAGAATTGTAAAATAAAGACAGTAAAGACAGGAAAGTTGATTGCAAAAGGGGTTAGAATTGAAAACAATGTATAAGTTATGAAAGAAGATAAGGAGAAATGTCATTTAATAAAACTTGATGAAAGTTGGTTGTGGCACAAAAGGCTTAGACACCTGAATTTTGATCATATTTTCAAACTGAATAATGAAGGCACTGTGAAAGACCTTCCAAGAATATCTAAGCCTAATAACTATGTATGTGAATCTTGTCAAATGGGGAAGTTGACTTGTGTTCAATTCAAATCGAAGAGTTTCACATCTTCGAAGAAACTACTTCAAATTGTTCATATGGATCTGTGTGGACCATTGCGAAAGGAAGTAACTAGAGGAGAACGTTACTTTATGCTAGTCATTGATGACTTCTCCATACTTACGTGGGTTTCCTTTCTGAGAGAAAAATCTGATGTGTTTGAGAAGTTCAAAAAGTTTAAGGCATTCGCTGAGAATTAGACAAGAAGGAATTTAAAGTCAATTCGCTCAGACAGGGGAGGAGAATTTATGTCAAGAGATTTCAAAGAATTTTGTGACAGACATGGAATTAAAAGAGAATATATTATTCCAGGTACTCCTCAACAAAATGGAGTTGTAGAACATAAAAATAGATCAGTTCAACAGATGGCAAGGGCTATGATGAGTGAAAGGGACATTTCAAAAACCTTATAAGTGGAGGTTGTTCACACGGCTATTCATATTCTAAACAAATCGCATCTAAGGCCAAACAATGATAAAACTCCATATGAGTTATGGTTTGGTCGACCTGCATCAATCAAGCACTTCAAAGTATTTGGAAGTAAATGCTACATCAAGAATAATGATGATCATCTGGGAAAATTTGATAGTAGAGAAGATGAAGGTATCTTCTTAGGATATGCAACGAACAAGAAAGGATACAGATGCTTTAACAAAATAATGCATAAATTAGTAGAGTGTATTGATGTTTGAATTGATGAAGAAACTCTTGTAAAAGATCAACAAAGAATAAGCATTAATCCAGATGAAAAAGATGATGAGAATAATGAAGATAAAGAACAACAAATCTCATAGTCACAAGAAGATGATGAATCGGGTGGAGAAGAGACACCCAGACAAGAAGAGTCAGGAAAGCAATCAGCATCAAATCCCTCCTCCGGAATTACTCAAAAGAATCATCCTGAAAGTCAGATAATTGGTGAGAAAGACAAAGGTGTACAAACCAGGAGAAGGATAATCAAAGACACTGAGCAATCACATATAGCCTTCATATCCATGGTGGAACCTAAAAACTTCAATGAAGCCAGTAAAGACATAAATTGGTTAAAATCAATGAATGAGGAATTGGACCAGATTGAAAAGAATGACACTTGGGAACTCGTTCCTAGGCCAGCAAATAAAAATGTAATAGGATCCAAATGGGTCTGCAAAAACAAGATGAATGAGCAAGGAAATATTGTAATAAATAAGGCTAGATTGGTCTGCAAAGGATATGCTCAAATAGAAGGACTGGATTTTGATGAAACATTTATGCCTGTAGCAAGATTAGAATCTATTGGAATGTTTCTTGCCTATGTGTGTCATAAACAGTTTAAATTCTATCAAATGGATGCCAAGTCAACTTTTCTAAATGGAGATCTAAAAGAAGAAGTCTATATGGAACAACCAAAGGGTTTCCAACTATCAAATAACCATGACTTTGTTTGCAAGCTTAAGAAAGCCTTATATGGGTTGAAACAAGCTCTGTGTTCCTGGTATTATAGACTGGATAAGTATCTTCAAGACAAAGGGTTCAAGAGAGGAACAGTTGACAACGATCTATATATCAAAACAAAGGGTAATTATTTGCTCATTATGTTAGTCTATGTAGATGGCATCATCTTCGGAACCAATAATGTTTCATTAGTACAATGGTTTGCTTCTTCCATGCAGTCTGAATTTGAAATGTCTATGATAGGGGAACTATCATTTTTTATTGGTCTGCAAATTACTCAGAGGTCTGAAGGAATATTTCTTTCTTGGGAGAAATATCTAAGAGAACTGTTGAAAAGGTTTCAAATGGAAGATTCTACACCTATGAGCACACCTATGGTCACTAGATGCAAGTTAATCAAGGATGATGACTCACCTGATGTTGATCAAAGTTCATATAGGCCTATGATAGGCAGCCTATTGTACATCACAGCATCCCGTCCAGACATAATGCATGATTTTGGAATGGTAGGAAGGTATCAGGCTGCACCTAAACAGAGTCATTTGTTAGTTGTCAAAAGAATATTGATATACTTGAAAGGAATAATGAACTATGGCCTATGGTATCTTAGGAATCAGAATTTTCAACTATCAGTCTATTCAGATGTTGATTGGGCTAACTACATGGATGAAAGGAAAAGAACGAGTGGAGGTGCATTCTTCTTAGGAGATTCTCTTGTAGCATGGTTGAGCAAGAAGCAAGGTTCCATTTCCTTATCGAATATAGAAGTTAAATACATTGCAGTTGCCACTTTTTGTACCCAAGTATTATGGATGATTCGGAAACTTGCAGACTTGGAGGTAAAATATACTGCACCGATCTCAATTCATTGTGATAATACTGGTGCGATTAGTGTGTCAAAGAATCTTATATTTCACTCCAATACCAAGCATATACCCACCAAGTATCACTTCTTGATGGAAAAGGTGACCAACACTGTTGTTTCTTTGCATTATATTCCATCCAAAGATCAGATTGTCGATATCTTCACTAAACCGCTTGCAAAAGCTCAGTTTGCGTATCTACGCCAGAAGTTGGGTGTGACCCCGTTATCAAGATAAATAATCTATCTGATCAGGGGGAGAGTGCTCCTAGTATATCTTATCATGGGGAGCACAGATTCACTCTTTTTTTTCTTTGACATTGATGTCAAAGGGGGATAAAAAGGTGTTGTCTAGATGCTACAGTTGGAGGTCTAAGCACAATAATGCAGCCTATCAGGGTTTCCATCAATGTAAAAGGGGGAGATTGTTGGCATGTTTACAGGAAGAGTGTGTTTGTCATTGATGGCAAGAAAAGAAGGCGGAGAAAAAGGCGAGAAAGCTCAAGAGGAAGAACAACAGTGATCGTTGGATCACCAATCCTGAATAACCGACAACTGTTGGATCATTCTAAGAGAAAGGATGGGATAAGATAGAAGAGAAGCATCATAGATAGATCGAGCCATTGATCTAAGAACATGATCAATGAACAAAAAAAAATTCAGGTCAAAAGTTGCGAGGAGGTTACTGTTTGGAGAATCTCACTTCGGAAGAATTGGAAACTTGAAAGTCGGATTACCCGAAGACCGAAATCTAAAATGAATAAGGACCATCGGATATGGAGAAAATGCGATGATCTTTAGATCAGCGTCCAGTGACCAGAGGAAGCGTAGAGGAGAAGTACAGATGTGATCCATTGGATCTAAACGTCGAGGATTAACAGTCGTTGTATCCATAGATAAATGCATGAAAGTTAAGCCTTTGGATGAGTGTAGGAGAGCGGACTTGTCCAAGTCCCGAATTCCCGAAGTAAGCAGGGACCGTCCGTCGTCAATACTGACAGGTGGTACATGATCCACAACTCCGGAGTGAATCACTTTGGGAGTTTATGGTTGGAAAGGAAACGAAAAGTCTCGAAGTCCTGAAGGACGAAGGTCCAAAGTTGCTCTCAGTTGTCGATCTAAGATACATTTTGGGAGTTAGGACAACCGTTAGATCTAGGAGAAGAACATGTGTCACACATGAGGTGATCCATGTCAGCAAGACTACGTCAACAAGGACACATGGCACAATCAGATAATGAAAAGTTTTAAGTTGAATCGACATTTTAGGTATGTGCAAATCACGAATCTGAGTAACACGCGGCAGCTACTCAGGTCATTCCACGTCATCAAGTGACATAAGCAAGTTACGTCACTGTGGGAGTTTTTACTTCGGGAGTTTTACCACCAGCGATTAGACTAAAGTCTCAAATTCCCGAACGTCGAAGACCCAAAGAAGACCCCGGTCGTTGATCGCCAGAAGGGGTATGTGTCAGAAGATTACGCATTCAGGCGGAAATACTCCAGGAAAACACGAAGGAGAAAGGTATGAAATCGTTGAAGCCCAAACAATCAAAGCAGCAGGGAGTCGTCGATCTACGAGAGGATAGGTGTCACTAGATCACAAACTCTGGGTAAAACGCTCAGAGGGAAGCTGAGCGAGGAGAAATTGAAATCTGAGAATGTTGAAGGGAGAAGTCCCGGAGTGGAGGATAGTCATTGAATTAAAGAGGACGGATGTCAGCAGATCTTTCATTTCAGAAGATATCCAATCAGAAGAAACAAGAAGTTGAGATTTGAAATCTCCGGAGTCCGGAGACCCGAAGGAGATCTCGACTGTTAATCCAAGAGGGACACGTGTTAGTGGATTGTCAACTCCGGAATATTGACGTACGGAGGAAATAAGGGTTTGAGAGTTGAAACTCCCAAATCCCAGATCACGAAATCAATCATAGTCATTGACCCTTAGAACTTGACAGGACATATATGAATCGTTATCTCAAGAGCACCGTCAAGATCGTGAGATCGACGGTCCCGCCGCATTGAGGTGATTGAAGGTGCGCGAACATTAATGAGTTGAGGGCGGACCCCAATTGAAACCATGGTTTTCAAGAAAGGACACGTGGAGGCTTGAGGTAAATTGCGAGGAGAAACGTGGTTTGCTTTAAACCACCTTTGGATGGGTCCGCAATTGCGTGGTCACATGAGTTCATCGCCCAAGGTCATATCGAGAACGGAGCTAGTGCTCGCTAAGCGTTAGTTCGTAGTTCGAGAGTTCGGAAGTCGGGAAAGTCAGGGTTGGCTCACATCCAAATACCTGAAACATGAATTCCTGAAGTTCTTGGCCCCATGTTACAGCGAGCGGTCACGTGGAGAGAGAAAATAGAGGAAGGAGCTAGAGTCGCTAAGCTCCACTTCGGATATCCGGAGTTGGGAGAATCGAGATGTCTCATACCAATATTCCCGAAGTCGTGATTCAAAAAGCGCCTGTTGGTTAGGCATATGGTCACCGCCGATGGTCAAGTGAAGGAAGGGTTTTCGAAGCCAAAGAAGCCAAAAGTAACTAGTTGTAACTGACAGAGAAGATGAAGAATTGTGACTGCTAGAGAAGCCAAAGAATCTCAGGATAACGGCCGCTAGTGATGAACAGGTTCAGGATAACTGCCAGAGAAGCCAAATAATATTTGGATAATGGCCATTGATGATGAACAGATACAACATAACTGTCAGGGAAGACAAAGAGTTTGTGTGATCATCAGGCAGAGGACTCGACATGAGAAAGAGATGCAGAATAGAGAAGATAGTGTGATTTTTCGATAGTTATGCATGTGGGTAGGAGGATATGAAGTGTAGTACCTGAAGTGGAGATCAGTGGAACAGTGAAGAGCATGCAGATGCAGCACAGATCATAAAAGGAAGAAGAGAAGCTGAACAATAGGGTGTTGTGCGCAGGTGGAAAAAGAGTTGAGCATAGAAGCAGAAAGATGAAGAAGCAGAACAGAGTATAGAAGTTGAAGTAGGTAGAGGAGACATGGAGCTATAACAGACCATATCAGAGACAGAGAAAGTAATTAAATTTTTGTAAGATTCAATCAGGGTGGTAGGGTGGTGCTAGGGAGGATTGCAGTCCTCTAAATTCTAGTTGGTGCTAGAAGATATTATGGGAGTTGGTGCTTCCATCTAGTGGGTGCTAGAGAAACCTAGGAGTTGGTGCTTCCATCTAGTTGGTGCTAGAGAAATATGAGAGTTGGTGATCTCTGCAAGTTGTAGCTTGTTATCAGAGGTTGTATCCTCATATTTGAGCTGGAGCTCAAAGACTGTGATGTACATGAAAATTGGAGCTTGATTGACATCCTAAGAAGAAGAGGTTTTCACCCTTATGGGTTTCCTCGATAAAATCAATGTCTCTGTGTATTCTATGTGATTGATCAAATATTGTATATCTATGCATGATAAGTTAT
>ML819512.1:10965-22132 GCA_009831015.1 Picea engelmannii
ATGATAGATTCGGTGTTAAAATGGATCTATCTAGACTAACATAAATTTCAACTACATATTAACGTACTAATTTATGGAGAAGGTTAAACATTCTATGTTTTTTTATTTTTTCTAATTTTTCATCACTAAAATCTAATGTAAAATCTTTGTTAAAATCATAATTTTAGTTTGTTGAAATCGTTGTTTTTAACGTAAAAACAGATTTACCACCCTTGAATACCCTTACTGCAATGTGATTTTATAGTTCAAATAAGCAAAATGATTCTTATCAAATAAAAAAATAGGGATTTCCTTTGCAATTATTTTAAATGGCCAAAAATATAAATAAATAAAACATTTAAATTACAACAAAATTTGTAGAAAAATATTTTCTAAAATTTAAATTTTAGATTTTCTTTTAAAATCATGAAGTAATCATATACTGTTATTTTTGTAAGCCCTAATAACAAACCTATAATTTATAATTTTGTTAAATTAATGGTTATAATTTATCTCTACTACCCACATAGTAATTTTATGGGTGAGAAAACACATTTCATTCATACGTATCGAATTCTTGATTAAGAAATAACAAGAATTACAATCATTAAGATAAACTGAGAAACTAGATCACACAAATAATTAAGGGAATACCAAGGAATACATAAACACACCACAATAATTTATCTTGGAGAATACTTAGAAGGAAAACCCCAACATCAAAGGAGAGAGACAACCTTTTTTATTGGTATAGTTGATATAGTGCAAAATACACAAAATTTACTCACTATGGGGCAATCTAGCAATGTGGAAAATGTGGTATGTTCCAAAATTCCTATAGCAATTGCTTCTCCTCTTTCGTGCTCTATACCTAGCTAAGTCCCCTTATTCCCTCTTGCTTTGTTATGGAAGAATGATTCTTCAAAGAACCATGTCTCTTCTTTTTCTCCCCCTATGAGCCACCCTCCTTGTATTGTTTCAAAAATTATAGTTGGGAATGTATTATTGTTAGGGTCCTAACCTTATTTCATTATTATTATATTAGTGTTAGGTCATCCTAGAGTGTAAGATACATCATGTCCTCTTTATCTCCTATTTATAATAAATGAGATTTATTTTACGAAACATCTTGTCTTGTGTATTTGATATATGGTAATATGAGGTTTCCCCCTAAAAGAGACTTCTTAGTCATTAGCTCTCTATCACTCTCAAACCATGCACTTACTTATTCTTGCTATTTTTATTCTAATTGGAGTATATGGTACATAACATTTTGTTTAAGAGTGAACAATCCTTGGGTTTGGCTCCTTCAAATGAGTCATCTCACCATTTTCTCTCTAACTTTTTTCTAGATATATTTAGTGAGCATAGCGATTCAATAAAGTAAATTGTATTAAATTTTCCAGATTCTGATTTGATATACTTTCAAAGTTGCAGGCTATGGTAGTTAGGGTTTTTTACTAGTCTTGAAACTAGTCTTAATAAAGTATTCTCAATAAAACTATTATATCTGAATCTGGTTGATCTGTAAATTGTCATGGATATTCCACTTGAATATTTCCTCACAACAAATGTTGTATTACACTGAAATATTTTATTATGCATGTTTATTTCCTTATATCTTAGATTTATTATCACTAGCTTATTGCTCAAATTTATGAAAACTATTGAAATATGAAAATGAAAGAACAAGCAAATGAACACAAGATGTGTCCTGGGAAACCTGAAATGGGAGAAAACCTAGCTAGAATGTGAGGCCTATGCTCTGCTCTCTTTTCTTCAGTTATGAAAACGCAAATACAAATAAATGGGCACTCACTATGGAGTTGTCTTTGACATTGTGGCCTAAATGGATACTACATAATATTCTTCCTCCTTTGTTATGCTCTCAAATCCCACTCCTAGATGTTCTTCTCAACTATGGAATGGGTACATGCTAAAAGAATGGAAACCCTTCTCCTCCCAGTGGCCTAGTATTTAAGATAGTCTAATAGTCATCTAGGTTTAGGGTTTTTGCATGCCTCAACCCTCAATTAGTGTTAGGTTTTAGAATTTATAAAATATTCTTGAAATTCCACACATGGCTATCCCTACACGTGAGTAATTGGGGTTGACATGGAATCCACTTGGTCCCATGGTGGTCAACAAGGAAGGTCAACTTACGAGCGACATAACTTATGCATACAAACTTTGATTAAGGTGATTTTCACACCGTTGGAAAGGTATCAGTGTCTAGAACAACATAAAGGGGCTAGAAGATATGCTTGCAAAGTTTTAACCCTAAAATATTTTGTTTGATGCCTCAAAATGGCTATGGACGATTTCTGACCCCAAATTTCCAAACTAGGATCTGTCGCTAAAATGGACCCTGCAAGCCAATTCCTTCAATTTTGCAACCCATAAAGTGCCAAGATATATGAAAAAGTTTATAATGATCCATTCTAAATATGTTAGGGACCTAACCTCCCTAACCCCTTATGTAGGAAGAATAATATGTTTTCGATGTAATAAAGGATGACATTAGTTAATAAGGCCTATTTAATAAATGTGAACAAGTCAATGTAAGAAAACCAAATAGAAGCTTTCACTTCTAGAAAGATATTCCTTTAGAATGTTCTTTAGAAGATAGAATTAGTATACATAAGAGAATGAGGCATGATAATCTTTGTATTGAGAATTATTGTAATAGAGCTCTGCTCTACCGGAGATTGCTCCCTTGAAAAGGCAAGCGAACATTTCTTTATTTGAATAAAGGTATTATTTATGGTATTGTCGTCTCAATATTTTATTCTTCCATTGATATTTGCTAAATATTCTCCTTTCTGCATAATATATTACATATGGTACCTTAAAAGTGGTATCTGAGCACTTTCCTGGGCATAAATTGTGGGTTAATTTTTTTTTTCAAGGTAGAGACGTGTTCCAACATATTTAAACTATAGTGATCTGGAGTTCAATGCATAAATCCATGGTCAAGGAAGCATACACGAAGGAAATACAAGAGGTTTTTAAGCTCACATTTTCGGACACCCTTGTAACCCTTGTTGTACCCCTTTGAGTGGTAGCGCATTAGACAACATCTGTATACAAACTTGCCTAAGCATCCTGAAGCCCGCTATAGATCAACTGATCGATCACCTGATTGTTATAGTACCACCGAGAACAATACTCGATGAGATACTCTCTAGTACCTACGTAATCAGGTAGTACGACTAAGGGTACGTTCTAGCCTCCTCAGTTGGTGCCTTGAGATATTGAGTCGAGTAGTATTGTTCGACCCCACACGTATATAAGAGAGCTATAGCACAGGGAAAAGCCTTGTATGTAGGAACCCTGATAACCCTAACCCTTGGGATAGAAATAGAACAAAAAGGGAACAGACAAGATCTATTGTCGTGCAACCTTGCCTCCTACATTCTGGTTGTGAAATTACTACACATTTTTTCATGTTAAGAATTTGGGCATTTCAACACTGTAGTATTATTTAGATCGGAGTATAACTCCGCACGAGTAAAAAAAATGAGTATAGTGGTATCGTCAATGCCCTTATTTGGGACCTATCTCATTGGATTCCTCTCTTCTCCTTGATTACCGTGGTACCTATCATTTTTAATACATTATTTTTTCGTGGACCCCACCCCCTTCCTGACACCCTTATTTGGGCCCTATCCCATTGGATTCCCTTTTTTTACTTGATCTTTGTGGTACCTATCACTTGTCACCATTTTCCTTTGTGGTCCCACCCACCCTTCCCGACACCCTTATTCGCCACCTATCCTATTTTATTCCTCTTTTTTCCTTGTCTGCAGTGATACCCCTCACCTGTAGAAATTTTAAGGGTAGACCCGCCTACCCATTTTTTCCTCCACCTAAATGGCCACCACCCATGCCGAAGAACTCAATACCTTATTTGTTGACAACCTCCAAAATAAGGAGGACATCAAGACTCTCAATTCTAACATTAACAATCTCAATTCCTTTATTCAGATCCGCTAAGACCAATGTGCTAACATCAAAGACACACTCTACCAATTGATGGGTTGCTCCTTGAACCCTAGCTCTTCTGAAAAACCTTCCTATCATGAAGAAAATGACTCTTCCTATTACCAAGGTCTTCATTCCACACACCTTCCTCGATACGTACGCCTTCCCAATATTAGGATGAACAATTTTGATGGCTCAAATCCCACAAGCTAGCTCACTCAAATGGAACATTATTTCTCTTTGCATGGAATTACTGATGATCTAGCCAAGATTCATTATGGTATCCTACATCTGTATCTAAAACACTGGCAATGGTGGAAATGGTGTATAAAGGCATGCCAAGGGTATGTTGCTTGGACATAGTTTTTTGCAAATATTTATGATTGCTTTGATTTTGATACCCACCATTTAAGTCGTTTGACCAAGTTGAAGCAGTTTGGGATAGTGGAAGACGTTATCGTCGCCTTTGAGCACTTGTCTTTCAAAACGAAGGGCATGTCATATTCCTTCTTCTAAGAATTCTTTATCAGTGGCCTAAAAGATTAAATATGTTCCCGTGTTCTCATGGCATACCCCCATACGTGATTGGAAGCTACTCAACGAGCCAAGGAAACACAAGATATTGTCTCCTACCAGACCAAAAAAACATCCTTTATTCCTCTCCCTAAACCTACCAACCCCACCCCTCCTATCACTTCCCTCAATATACATAAATTAACCAGGGAAAAAATGGTTGAATGCCAACTCAAGGGTCTTTTCTATAATTGTGATGACAAATATTTTCCAGGGCACAAGTGTAAGGAAGAAAATATTTTTATGGCCATGAATGCGGATGTTTCTGAAGAGGAGGCAGTTGTTTCCCCTATGGATGAGCTACTACCACCAATTGATCTGACTCCACCCTATGATCCACCAGAAGTTGAACTGGTGATTTCACTTAATTCCCTCATTGGCTTCTCTTCTCCCCATACCCTCAAGTTAATTGATTACATTAAGAATCAGAAAGTCATTATCCTCATTGACAATGTTAGAACCCATAATTTATTCATCATTGCATTTCCGAAAAATTCAATTGTTATATCCATGCAATCAATAATTTTCAAATCATTATTTCCAATGGAGGTTCCATGAAATGTGGGGGACGTTGTGAAAATGTGTGGCTCCAAATTGATTGGCATCACCATAAATCTCATATGTTTGCTATATACATGGGCGGTTGTGACATTGTGTTGGGTGCTAAATGGTTACACACTCTTAGACCCATTCTCATGGATTTTAAGGAATTAACCATGCAATTCCAACAAGAGGGACAATAGTATAAGTTCCAAGGAATCATAGCAGGCTCCCCTGAGATCATCAATTCCCATCGAATGGAAACGCTCCTAAAAAAAGGTCATTCTGGAATTATTGCCCAACTCCACTCCATTCAAGTCATTGAGACATCCTTTATGCATCCCTACCTCCAATCTATCCTCTCCCAACACCAAGTTGTTTTTACCACTCTCGAGGAAATTCCCTCTTCCCGTTGTGTCCATGATCATTCCATTCCTCTCAAATCGGGAAATATTCCTCCCAATGTTCTCCCTTATCATCATCCCTTTTCCCAAAAGAATGAAATTGAGAAAATTGCTCAATAATTTCTTGAAGTGGGTGTTATCCATCCTAATACCAACCCTTATTCTTATCCTGTGGTCATGGTACTCAAGAAAGAAGGTACTTGGAAAATGTGTCCTGATTTTCACGCCCTTAACAAACTCACAATCAATGACAAATTTCCCATTCTGGTCATTTATGACCTATTGGATGAATTGATTGGTGCTCAGTACTTCACCAAACATGATCTTCATTTTGGCTATCACCAGATCTGTATGAAAGAAGAAGACATTCCCAAGAATGCATTTAGAACTCATGAGGGTCACTATGAGTTCTTGGTAATTCCCTTTGGCCTATGTAATGCTCCCTCCACTTTCCAAAGTCTCATGAATCATGTCTTTTGTCATATTCTCCATAATTTTGTCTTAGTTTTGTTTGATGATATTCTCATCTATAGTAAAACTTGGACACCCATCTTGCCCATGTGGATGAAATTCTCAATCTACTCTCTCATCACCAACTTTTCCTCAAACAATCTAAATGTTCCTTTGGAGCCTCAAAAGTGGATTACTTGGGTCATATTGTTGGAAAGGATGGTTTAAGGGTCGATCCTAAAAAAATTGAAGCTATGAAAGATTGGCCTCACCCTAAAACTCTTAAGATCTTGTGTGGTTTTCTGAGTTTAACGGGCTATTATCGAAAGTTTGTTCGGATTTATGGAAAAATTGCAACCCCTCTCACTGCTCTCCTTAAAAATAATGCTTTCACTTGGACTCCGGTTGTTGATTATTCCTTCCATGCCTTGAAAGAAACTATGTGCACAACCCTTGTCCTAGCACTTCCCAACTTCACAAATACTTTTGTACTGGAATGTGATTCTTCCGAGAAAGGAATTGGGGCCGTCCTCATGCAAGATGTCAAGCCTTTGGCCTTCACTAGAAAATAAATTTTGGAGATACATTTGGGCCAATCCATTTATGAAAAGGAAATGTTAGATATTTTGCATGTCGTGGATCTCTGACATCCTTATCTATTGGGGAAATGATTCCAAATTTAAACTGATCATCAGAACCTCAAGTATTTTTTGGAACAACAAATTTCATCCCCGGAGAAAAAAAAATGGGTGACCAAGCTATTTGGATATGATTATGAGATCATTTACAAGAAGGGAAAGGAAAATGTAGTTTTTGATGCTCTTTCTAGGAAGTATGAAGAAGAAGGGTTCCTCTTTTCCCTCTCCTTCATTGTACCAGACTATCTCCAAGTTGTTCATCAGGAATGACGGAAAGACCCTAAAATTTCTCACTTGATCCAACAATTGCAACACCATTCTCCATCTTCTCCAGGGTACACTTGGCACAATACAGATCTTCTCTACAAATTTCGTTTGGATTTAAGTAAAAAGTCACAACTTAAGTCAACGGTGCTTTCTGAGCTTCATGCTTCACCCACAACTGGGCATTCATGGTTTACCAAAACCTATGAATGGGTCAAAAATTCTTTTTTCTATGATGGTATGAAACAAGACGTCTGCACCTTTGTGGTTGAATGTGAGGTCTGTCAACGCAACAAGGGAGATACACATAAGTTTCAGGCACACTCCAACCACATATGATTCCCCCTGCTATTTTGAGAGATGTTTCTATGGATTTCATTGAGGGATTACCTAAATCGGGCAATAATTCAATCATAATGGTGGTAGTCGATCATATTTCCAAATATGCTCACTTCTATGCTCTACAACACTCGTTCACCGCATCTACAGTGGCTCAAATTTCCATGGATAATATTTTCAAATTTCATGGCATGCTTCATTCTATTGTCTCTAACCGAGATCCAAATTTCACTAGCAATTTTTGACAAGAATTGTTCAAGCTCCAAGGAACCCAATTGCATCTCAGCACAACCTATAATCCCCAGATTTTCATGGTCAAATTGGAGTTGTCAACAAATGTTTGGAAGCATATTTTTGGTGTTTTGCATCAAACCGAAAAAAACAGTGGGCTTAATGGTTACCCTTAGCTGAATAGTGGTACAAAACATCTTACCATATAGCTACACACATGAATCCTTTTGAATTAGTCTACGGACAAAATCCACCGTCGATTCTCTCATACATCTCAGGTGTCTCAAAGGTTCAGGAGGTTGAAAAAAATATTAAAGTCCATGAGGCCATTCTTCGTACCCTCAAAGAAAATTTGGTCATGGATCAAAATCGCATGAAGCAACAAGAAGATCATGGTCATTCAGAACGTCAATTTGTTTAAGGGGACTAGGTGGTTCTTTGTCTATAAATTGCATAAGCATACTTCACTCAAATTTGAACACTGACAGAAATTTGCGCCCAAATTTTATGGTCCTTATACAATTCTCAAGCGAGTGGGGCTTGTAGCCTACCAGTTAGCTCTACCCAATCATTCTAACTCTATCATTTCTTTTATATCTCATGCTTAAATAAAGTGACTGGAAGTAAGTGTCGAACTCAGACCAATCTCCCTGAGTTGGATGAAGAGGGTTCCTTTGGTTTCAACCACAAGCAGTATTGGACCAACACAAGTGTCGTCTCCGTCAATGCACCATCAAGGAAGTTTTAGTTTAGTGGAAAAGATACAACTCTAAAAGACGCCACCATTCTGCAATAATTTCCTCATCTCAAGCCTTGAGGACAAGGTTGTTCTTCAAGGGGGAGGGCATGTTAGGGAGATAACCTCCCTAACCCCTCACGTAGATAGAATAATATGTTTTCCATGTAATAAATGCAAACATTAGTTAATAAGGCCTATTTAATAAATGT
This sequence comes from Picea engelmannii, assembly GCA_009831015.1. Lineage (NCBI taxonomy): Eukaryota > Viridiplantae > Streptophyta > Pinopsida > Pinales > Pinaceae > Picea > Picea engelmannii. The sequence goes on from ML819512.1 coordinate 19,316, forward strand.
GAACAAGTCAATGTAAGAATACTTAATAGAAGCTTCTGCTTCTACAAATATCTTCCTTTATAATGTTCTTTAGAAGATAGAGTTAGTATAAATAAGAGAAGAAGGCATGAGACACTTTGTCTTGAGAATTGTTGTAATAGAGATCTTCTCTACTAGAGGTTTCCCCCTCGAAGAGGCAAGTGAAATTGCTTTCTTTGAATACAGGTATAATTTTTGGTATTGATCTATCAATATTTTTTTGTTCCATTGATATTTGCTAAATATTCTCGTTTATGCATAATATATTACAACTAGTACATTACAAAATCATACCTCCCATTTTAAGGAGGAATTTGGTCACCAAAATATTTTACTGAATGAGGTGAGGAAATTGTTCCTCTAACTTCTCCCTAGAGTACCATTTTTCCTTGCTTGGAAGTTATCCTTTCAACCCAATCTACCAAAGGTCAGGCTTCCCTTGTCTAGTATTTATGGACTTCTTCTGCAAAATTGTATCTTTTTCCAACTTTTCCTAAGTTTATGGTGTTAAGTCCTCTATGGTAGGTAGGACGTGCTCCTTATTTTCTTTATCCAACATTAAAGTCTCATAAAGTTTCAAATTTTCCACATCCACTACCGAGTAAATTCACATATATGGGGGTAGACTAACTTTATAGGAATTATCACCCACCATACCCAATACATAAAAAGGACCATACCACTAAGCCTTGATCTTATTACTAGGACCATGTAGCCTTTCTTTGTTCAACTGCAACCAAACTATGTCTGCCACCTTGAATTTTTTCTCAGTTAGGTTTTGATCATGTTGGGCCTTACACTTTTCATGTGACTTCTTCAACATCTCATGTACTTGCAAATGGATCTACCTAATATTTTCAATAAATTTATTCTTTTTAAGTGCTTCTCTTGTGATGCATTCCCTCACTCCTCCTTGTTATCCATATACAACATCCAAGGGAGAAGGAAACAAATACCCAAAGCAATTTTCGAAAGGGGACTTACATATAGAAGTATGGACTGCTTTTTTATAAGAGTGTTGAATATATATTGGATTTTAATCCCAGGTCTTTGGATGCGTGCCTATGGTTAGGTGACAATATTTTGATAATGTCTATGGTAAAATGAGCACATCAATTATTCTAACAGGTTATGGGCCCACACTATATTCAGACAGTCTAACCACTGGAAGGTAGATTGGGAAGTTCATTATCAAGCTCGTTATAGCTCTAGTTGTAGTTGCAGTTGCAGTAAGGTTTTACAGCAACAACAAACCCTAACCCATTTGTTCGGACACCTATAGTAAAGTGTTTGGAATATTTCTTTGACATTCTAGTGCGCCCTATCCTGCACACCTCTTGGTACCCTCAGCAACAAAAACTTCAAGTTTGAATTTTTGGTCAAAGTCAAAGGTTGAATAGTTAAAGTCAAAGTCAAAGGATGACTTCTGGTCAAATTGATTTTGTTGTCAAAATTGAAATTTCAAAGTTTCTATCTTGTTCTAATCATTGAACCTTCTAATTCAACTTCTAACCTCTCCTTGTCAAGATGGTATCTAGTTTCATATTAGAAGACAAGTTGGACGATGCTACAAAGATTTCAAAGGTATGCACTTGTATATGTCTTTCAAGTTATATATTATAGCAAAGCATGAGTGTGTTTGCAGGTAATGTACTAGATACCTTTTCCAAGCAGTAATATTGGATTAAGTGCATTCAAAGGAACAAGCGCACCCTCCATAGCAGTTGAGGCTTCAGGTGCCAGGTTTGATTAAATTGATAAGTTTCAAATTTTCACATACTGAGGTTGATAGTTGCTACATCACAAATTGTGAAAACAGTCTTTGAAATTTTCTATTACTGCTAGATGTAATGAATACTTGATAGCATGTGAATACTATTGATATGGATGCTTATTGTACTTGTTTGCAAAATGAACTAACATCTCCTCTAGAGAGATATTTCTTGTTTTGGTCCCGGGCAGGTCATCTTGGTGATACTATGATGATCACCATAAAATTTATGTTCATTCTTTTTACCATAGATATGTTCTTATGAAAATTATATTATACTGGAAATAATTTTATTGTTCTTGTCTCGGGCAGGTTATCTTACAAGATTTCATGGAGGCTACCATGAGGATGTATTTGTTTGATCCAAATAAGTTACTATGTAAGATTGTTGTATCATACATGGAAGAACCGCATAGATCTACACCAATATAAGACTAAAAAGAGAAGACCAACTTGAACTCGTGAGATCATGCAGAGAAGTATAGTTCTCCAGATAGAAGTTTCAGAGAAAGCAAGAAGCCAAAACCAAATTCTAGTTACAGAACCTTCCACCTTTGAAGAAGCAGTCAAGCAGAAAGAATAGAAGGAAGTTGTAATGGAAGAATATCAATCATGAAAAATGATGTATGAAAATTGTGCCTAAATGAGTTTATAAGATAAAGCATGCAATGGATGAAAGTATCAATAAATACAAGGCAATATTTATGGCTAGAGGTTTCTCCTAGCATGAGGGAGAATATTATGATGATATGTTTGCTCCAGTTTCCAGATATACATCTATCAAAGCCATCATATCTCTAGCAACATCCATGGGTTGGAGTTTACATCAAATGGATGTAAAAACTTTTTTTTTCAATGGAGTCATTGAGGAAGAGGTATACATAGAGAAACCTCAAGGTTTTGAGGTACACCCAAGAGAAACCCATGTATGCAGATTGAAGAAGGCCTTGTATGGACTCAATCAAGCTCCAAGAGCTTGGTATGCACATATTTATACCTACTTGACAAGACTTAGATTTTACAAGAGT
>ML819512.1:22232-35570 GCA_009831015.1 Picea engelmannii
AGAAACCTCAAGGTTTTGAGGTACACCCAAGAGAAACCCATGTATGCAGATTGAAGAAGGCCTTGTATGGACTCAATCAAGCTCCAAGAGCTTGGTATGCACATATTTATACCTACTTGACAAGACTTAGATTTTACAAGAGTGATGCCGATCCAAATTTCTATTGCAAAGTTGTGAATAATGCACCTGTGATTCTACTATTATATGTTGATGATTTGTTCCTAATAGGTGCAGAGCCTCTCATTATCCAATGTAAGAAGGAGCTAGCCACTGAATTTGATATGAATGATCTTGGTCACATGCACTACTACTTAGGATTAGAAGTATCACATAAGCATGGTGAAGTCTTCCTAGGACAAGGGAAGTATGTTGTAAAGATCCTTCAGAAGTTTGGGATGATGGATTGCAAATCCATGACAACTCCCATGGTAACGGATTTGAGGAAGTTGAGATATTTTGATTATGATCTAGTAGAATCGTCCCTGTACTGGAAGTTGATTGTCTCCTTGATGTATTTGGTGAATACTAAGCTAGACATTTTCTTTGCTACCAACATGTTGAGCTAGTTCCATGTGAAACCTAGACAAGAGCATTGGATAGTTGCAAAGCTTATCTTGACATATCTTCATGGGATGATAACTTATGGTTTGAGATATGTCTCAAACAGTGATATACAATTGCATGGATTTACTGATTTAGATTGGGCAGGGAGTGCAAATGAAAGAAATGGTACTTCTAGTATGTGTTTCATTTTGGGATCTGCTATGATATCATGGGCTAGCAAAAAAATAGAAGTATGTTTCACTCAACACTACAGAAGCAGAGTATATTGCAACTTGTGATGCTTGTATGAAAGAAGTGTGGCTATGTAAGATGGTTTCTGGACTATTTGATCAAGTGTTGGATTCGACCGTGATATATTTTGATAACCAAAGTTGTGTGAAGCTCTCAGAGAAACTGATGTTCCATGATAGGTCGAAGCACATTGAGATCAAGTACTATTTTTTATCAGAATCTGGACCAGGGGTCAAAATTTAGCTCAAAAATCAAATTTCTCATAATTGCCTCAAAACGAATGGGTGCATAACCCTCGTCGTCACGAACCCAACACAACTCGTTTGGGTTCAAACAGACATTGGATGAGTGAGATATCGTGTTCTGTTCGAATCGTCAAACATGTAAAAAAATGTGTTGACTGTACAGTCCGTACAAATGATGACATGGCATGTCCATACGATGACGTGGCAGATCCATACAACACATGGCAGGGCTGAATTGGCAGGGCCATATGACACGTGGCGTGTGCTGAGTTGGCAGTTTGGATGAATCATTGGTGGACACGTGGAATTATCATGGCAAGTGGTTTGGTGCCACATGGCACCCTGTTATTGGTAATGGTTGTTGGTTTTAAAAGTTTATGGGGACCGTGGGGATCGAACCCCGGACCTCCAATACACACCATAGCCTTTGCAAAGTCCACGCTGCCAACGTAACACACTTTGATTCTTGTTATATATATGATTTTATATATATTAAAGTTTGATTGTTTTATGGTTGGCGCGGGGGGTCGGCCTGGGGCTTAGCCCCAGCCCGCGATTGTATTAACAATACATATGACCAGTGGATTAATAATGCACGCAAATACGTATTTCAAACGGAGCCCCAGCCCCGGTCACATATCGTTACCATACGACCACCGTGTGCACGCGCGGGGTTTGGCATTTTTTTTTAAACGGTTATAACACACCATCCACCCGACATTTGTCGCTTTGCTATTGGCTTAATATCTTGGCCCTTTTTGTATGAGCGCAAGGTCACATGGTGACCCATATGCCCATGGTCTTGGTGGTTAGGGGTTGGGCGCACCCTAACTGTCCTACAGTTTCGCCCATTTTTCGGTTATGCGCGTGTGCTAGGTTTTAGCACAATTTTGAGCGTGTGTGCTAGGTTGGCCACACAGTGGTGTGTTTTGGCGAACCAGAGACAACAATCTTGAAGGAGGAAAATGGCAGGAGGCCTATCTTCTTCATTTTTTGGCCAAATGAGGTGCCGAGAAAGCCCAGCTAGGGGTTTTTGGACGTTATGAATCCATTGGCATAGTTTTCAAAGGCATTTGAAGACTTCTTTTGCAAGTTTTTCACCATTGAAGTTTCAGAGAGCTCTAGGGAGCTTGAAGCCCTCATTGATTGAGGTCATGCTCAGATGAGCCCAAGTCTATTTTCTGTGATTGAATAGTCATTTTTGGCTAATTGTTATGCTCTGAACACATTGGGATATGTTTCAGAGGCTTTTGAGGACTTTTATAGGTGTTTTTTCCACAAGGAAGCTCAGGGAATCTCAAGGCCACATGTAGAAGAGGTCATGCCCAGATGAGCCATGATCCGTTTTCAGAGTTCTATTAGTCATTTTTGGGGTTTTTATGTATTCTGAACCCAATGGAATAGTCAAAAAATACATTGGAGTTGAGAAGCAACTTGTAAAATAATCTTTGACAAATTATTCCCAGAGAGCCAAGTCCATTGATGGAGGCTCAAGGAGATGTAGCCCAGAGAGGGGTGAACTCCTTTATCATCTTGTTCTTGTTGTGAGTGTTTGTTGGTTATTATTTGCTGCAAGTTATTTTTGCTGTTGTATTTATTTAAAACAACATATTTAATCTTACAAAGACTTCACACATAAACATTTAAAAGAAGCATAAACTTGGCACATAATCTATCTTGCATATTTTAACACATTGAGCAAGGTCATGTAAAGTTTATTTTAATGAAGTAGAGGGTGCTTGCATAGCATAACAAGTCATCCCACTATTTTCAGATCAGGTGGTATCAGAGCTTAGTTTGTTTTGCTCATGTGATTGCCATTGATAGCTAGAGTTTTAGTTGTTGGTATTTGTGCAAGTTTTGTGTTGAAGTTTGATATCTTGCAAGGATGGCGGAAGCTTCAAACATTGGTAGTTCTCATACATCTTCATTATCCAAGTTCTTTGACAAAGAGATGTTGAAGGATTTTGTAACCATAAGAGATATGGTACATGAGTTGTGGGAAGATAGAGAATAGAGGATTGCTCTTGAAGAGAAGTTGATGGCCATGAAGAAGGAGAAAGACCAGCTTCTTGAAAAGTTGCATGAGATGGAGACTCAACTCCATGAGGCAAATGAAACCCTTACCAGGTACATGGATGAACATGAGGTATGTAATGTTAGTTTATCTTCAAATTCCTCTCAAGATGAATGCTTTGGTGTTTTTGAAAATCACACAAGAGGAATAGGGTCCAAGTTATTGTTAAAAATGGGCTATGAAGGTAAAGGGTTAGGCAAGCATGCACAAGGCATTGTTGAGCCTATTGTTGTTGAATAAAGGCCCAAGTATTGTGGTCTTGGATATGAACAAAGAGATGGAGCAAATTCCAAAGTTGAGGAGACAAGGGAAAAAGTTCCAAGAACAAATTTTGTTTCAAGTTGACCTCCTCAAGAAGGCTATAAAGGTGAAAGTTCAAGAACTTTTGTTGCAAGTTCAATCCCTCAAACATGCAACGTATGTGTTCAAGATGAATGCAAATGTGTGAAACAAAAGAGTTGTGACAACGATGAGGACAAGAACACTATTGTTGGTCTTCAAAGGAGAGCATGTAACTCTTCAAATTCACCTCCTCAAAGAGGCGATAAAGGTGAATGTTCAAGGTATAATTCTGCCTATCATTCAGTTGCTTTTGATTATGTTAAGCATGATAAATTTGCATGTAAAAATGGAAGAAAAACTCCATGTACATATTGTGGTTTATATAACCATCATGTTTCAAAATGTTGGAAAAGATTGACCACTTTCAGGAAACTTTTCAAGCAAAGACAACTTGAAAAGAGGATGCAAAAGATTTGCACTCATTGTCAGAAGTGGGGTCATCTCATTGACCAATGTTGGACATTGCATCCAACCACTCATCCACATCATAAGAAGCAGATGGATAAAGAGATTGGAAAGAATGGAAGAGGATATTCCATCATTGATGTGTGTCAAGATGATTCACAAGAGGACGATTTTCAGCAAAAAAAGTCACCATTGAGTTGGCTTGGTAAGAAATGGTTGGATTTCTTGAGCAAGTAAGGCTTGCATTTTTCTGTTATAGATGCACATTTCAGCCTTATGTGTGCATTTATGTTGAGAGTATGACAAGTTGCAGCAGTTTATCACAACTTGTATGATGCAAGTTGCATGTGAATGCAATTTGTTTGAAGGCATTCTTGTTTGTTGTGCAACTTCGCCAGGAGGATGTAAAAGTGGGGTATGATGTTCACTTGCTACAACCATATATCTTTTTCATATTTAGCTCTTATGTACCCACATGTTTTGGGTTTATGTACTTATGTTTGTACTTGAAGGAGAGTTGAAGAGCTATGCACAGGCATGTGTTTTTGTGTGTGCGTAAACAATGAGCTTGGTGATAGTTCATCATGAATGACTCATCATTGTAACATTATTGTGTATCATGAATGTCGACTTGTCATTGTGGGAAGGTCGATATGTTTCAAATGAGTCTCTCTTGTGTCGATGTTGTCTTGATGACTATGTTGTGTCGATGTTGTCTTGATGACTATGTTGTGTCGATCATGTTTTTTGACTTGTGTTTAGTCGATGGTGTTTGTTGGATTGTAAGTCGATTTTGAGTACACCGAGATGCAGGAAAACACCATGTGCTTTGATGAAGTACAAGATGTGACTGTTTTCTTGAAGAGCAAAAAGACTTTGTTGGCATCATTTTCAGTCTTGTATAAATTTGTTTTCAAGATTGATGGTTTTCTTGGTTTGTGACAAGATGTCCCAGAAATGTTTTTGCATCCATTGGAGAGTAGATTGTGTTGACGTCAAAGAGTTCGTAAGAGGGACTTGATTCTTAGTCGGAAGGCTGGTAGTCTTCCAAGCACAAAGAGAATAGTGGGTCAGCAACAGTCAGAGAACAATGGTTGAGGAACATAGCCAGTTGCAATGCAAGGCATGTCAAGGTATCCAGGTGATTGTCAAAAAGACTTTTCAAGTAGAATCAATTGATAGAACTTGGAAGAAGAAGAGTATTGAAGCTCAGACAAATAATCATAATATTTTGTGGGAAAATCCTTTCAGTGGGAAGGCGTGATAAGAATCTGGACCAGGGGTCAAAATTTAGCTCAAAAATCAAAGTTCTCGTAATTTCCTCAAAACGAATGGGTGCATAGCCCTCGTCGTCACGAACCCAACGCAACTCGTTTGGGTTCAAACGGACGTTAGATGAGTGAGATATCGTGTTCTGTTTGAATCGTCAAACATGGAAAAAAATGTGCTAACTGTATAGTCCGTACGGATCCTGACGTGGCATGTTTGTACGATGACGTGGAAGAGTCGTACGACACATGGCAGGGCTGAATTGGCAAGGCTTTACGACATGTGGCATGTGCTGAGTTGGCAGTTTGGACGAATCATTGGTGGACACGTGGCATTATCATGGCAAGTGGTTTGGTGCCACGTGGCCCAGTCGTGGGCTGCCATGTGGCACCCTGTTATTGGTAATGGTTGTTGGTTTTAAAAGTTTATGGGGACCGTGGGGATCAAACCCTGGACCTCCAATACACACCATAGCCTTTGCAAAGTCCGCGCTGCCAACGTACCACACTTTGATTCTTGTTATATATATGATTATATATATATTAAAGTTTGATTGTTTTATGGTTGGCGCGGGGGGTCGGGCTGGGGCTTAGCCCCAGCTTGCGGTTGTATTAACAATACATATGACTGGTGGATTAATAATGTGTGCGAATATGTATTTCAAACGGAGCCCCATCCCCTGTCACATATCGTTACCATACGACCACCATGTGCGCGCGCGGGGTTTGGCATTTTTTTAAAACGATTATAACACACCATCCGCCCGACATTTGTCGCTTTTCTATTGGCTTAAAATCTTGGCCCTTTTCGTATGAGCGCGAGGTCACATGGTGACCCATATGCCCATGGTCTTGGCGGTTAGGGGCTGGGCGCGCCCTAACCGTCCTACAATTTCGCCCGTTTTTTGGTTATGCGCGTGTGCTAGGTTTTAGCACGATTTTGAGCGTGTGTGCTAGGTTGGCCACACAGAGGTGCGTTTTGGCAAACCAGAGACAACAAGCTTGAAGGAGGAAAATGGCAGGAGGCCTATCTTCTTCATGTTTTGTCCAAATGAGGTGCCGAAAAAGCCCAGCTAGGGGTTTTTGGACGTTCTGAATCCATTGGCACAATTTTCAAAGGCATTTGAAGACTTCTTTTGCATTTTTTTCACCATTGAAGTTTCAGAGAGCTCTAGGGAGCTTGAAGCCCTCATTGATTGAGGTCATGCTCAGATGAGCCCAAGTCTATTTTTTGTGATTGAATAGTCACTTATGGCTAATTGTTATGCTCTGAACACATTGGGATAGGTTTCAGAGGCTTTTGAGTACTTTTACAGGTGTTTTTGCCACATGGAAGCTCAGGGAAGCTCAAGGCCACATGTAGAAGAGGTCATGCCTAGATGAGCCATGATCCGTTTTCAGAGTTCTATTAGTCATTTTTGGGGTTTTTATGTAATCTGAACCCAATGGAACAGTCAGAAAATCCATTGGAGTTGAGTAGCAGATTGTAAAATAATCTTTGACAAATTAATCCCAGAGAGCCAAGTCCATTGATGGAGTCTCAAGGAGATGTAGCCCAAAGAGGGGTGAACTTCTTTATCATCTTGTTCTTGTTGTGCGTGTTTGGTGGTTATTATTTTCTACAAGTTATTTTTGTTGTTGTATTTATTTAAAACAACATATTTAATCTTGCAAAGACCTCACACATAAACATTTAAAAGAAGCATAAACTTGACACATAATCTATCTTGCATATTTTAACACATTGAGCAAGGTCCTGTAAAGTTTATTTTAATGAAGTAGAGGGTGCTTGCATAGCATAACAAGTCATCCCACTATTTTCAGATCAATTTTCTCCATGATAAAGTCCAAAGGGGAGAAGTGGTTCTCCAGTATATATCCACTGATGAGCAAACTGCATATATTTTGATGAATCCTTTGTCCAAGATAAAGTTTTCATACTTGAGGGACAAGTTAGGGCTCGTGGAGATTTCTCCCTTGGTTTAATAGGAGGAGATGACTTACTCGGTTGGGAGGGAGAACTGATATGTGTCATCATGGACTTCCAGTGAGATGGGGATTTGTATCATGCTAGTAAAACTTAGATATGGTCATACATCTTATAGATGATTCTTGCATCATGCTAGATATGATCGTGCTAGTACAACTCAAATATGATATAGACGGTTGGAGTTGTTGCTACAATGGCCTGAGGAGCATCATGCTAGTACAACTTAGAGGTGGACATACAACTTAGATATTATGTATTGACATTATTCTAGTTATGTTCATGCTAGTACAACTTAGAGATGATGTTGGTGAGTCGCATCATGCTAGATATGGACATGTGAGTACAACTTAGATATGACATACAACTTGGATATGATGTATTGACATCATGCTAGTACAACTTAGAGATGATCATACAACTTAGAGACGATGCAGGGGGATCGTGTCATGCTAGATATGATCATGCGAGTACAACTTAGGTGTGGCATGCAACTTAGATATGATGAATTGGCATCATGCTAGATATGTCATGCTAGTACGACTTATAGATGATCATACAACTTAGAGGTGACACCTTGAGGCATTGATCTACATCATGTAAGTACAAATTAGAGATAACATACAAATTAGATATGATTTATTGACATCATGCTAGATATGTCATGCTAGTATGAATTAGAGATGATATAGATGATACTCCAGATCATGCTAGTACAACTTAGATATGATGCATTCACATCATGTTAGTATGGCTTAGAGGTAAGGTAGCCGATGACATTGTTGATGAAGGATTATATCAATTGATATGATTTGGTTGTTGTGGAGACTGTATGTCTCTGGACAATAGTTGTATGCTATTTTGATGGATGTGTTCCACTGGTAGTGATTGTGTGTCACTGGTTAGTAGTTGTGTGCTATTAGGAGTGGTTGTGTACCATTGGGCAATAGTTGTGTACTACTATAGATAGACACAGTTGTGTTCTATTGGATGGAATTGTAGTAGCTATATGCTACTATCTAACTTCCATGGAGACTACCACTAGTGTTGGAGATGATTTCCAACTAGATGAATAGTCAGTGTGATGGTGGAAAGACATTATTTAGGCGTAGAATGGTCTAGGCATAATATATTGTTGGTGGACAAACATTCTCCCTATGGAGAATGGTCTAGGTTGACAGATTGTTGACGTATCATGGACTGGTATTTTCCTAAGGAACAAATTGTGGCTCGATTAGGAAAATGGTTCAAGATTGATATTCTCCCGAGGCACAATTATTGGCCCGATCAGGTTGAATAGTCCGCCCCCTAAGGACATGACATCTTGATTAGGGTGGTTGATACATGAATTATATTTTCTAAGGCATATGGGTAGAGATTGATATCTATGATACATATGACCTAATTAGAAAATAGTCTGAGACTGGCATTCCTATAGGAATGGTCTCTATAGCCCATGGTGTGGCTTTCAACATCTAGGAGGACTGACATTCTTCTAGGACGTAGGTTTGGATTAGAAGAATGGTCCTTGTAGCCCATTGCGTGGATTTCAACATTTGTTGGGACAACTATTCTTCTAGGACGTATGTACGGATTAGAAGAATGATTCCTATATCACTATGTTGAGTGGGTGACTCATGCGAGACACTCTGTTGAGTGCAATGAGTTCAACACATGACTTATTCAACATCATGCCCGATTAATCAGATAGAGTATGGCCTTAAGAGATGATACAAACGATAATCTATGTTGACTCCAAGATGTTATCATATGATACCGATAGTGATGATGATGCTCGTGAATTGATCTGCATGGTCATGAGATATCATGTGTGGTTATGATGATGCTACTAACAGAATGGTCTATGTGTGCTCAAGACCATTACAATACGGTTGATATTATGGTAGTTTTGGGAGGTATTAAACCTCCACGTGTAACCCTGACAAGAATAGAATATTCTGGGAAGCAAGAAGAAACCCTAAAGCATTAGACATAACCCTAGAAGACAAGTCGACTAAAGAAAATAATTAATATTGAGTTTTTAGCCTCCAATAAGAGAAATCAACCCATACAGTTAAGGAAGAGCAGTATAAATACAGGATGCCATAGCTCATTTGGACACACACAACTCACAATTGCAGAAATTTAGTAAGTGCACAAGTATATAGAGTAGTTGCAGCTGCAGCTACTGCAACTAGTATTTTCGGTTTTAGGCTTGGACTTTCTCTTGGTTATGGTTTGGAATTTATTCTTGGTACACTGGCTTTGGAGAGTGGTACGCTACCTTGATTGGATTTTGGACCTAAAGTTTGCTTCCAAAATTATTCTCTCTGTCAAGGTTAAGGTGCTCGGGGGTGGCTTCGACCTATGGTTGGGTGATAATATTGTTATATTGTCTATGGTTAAACGAGCACACCTATTATTTCTAACAGGTTATGGGCCTACACTATCTTCATAAATTCTAACCGTTGGAATATAGATTGGGAGGATTTTCTCAGTTATAGTTGCAGTTGCATTCAAAGTTTTTGCTGCAGCAATGAAACCCTAACCCTCTTGTTAAGGAACCTTAAGTGAAGAGCTTGACCTAATTCCTAGATAGCCTAGTGCGCCCTAGACTAGAACACCTCTTGGTACTCTCAGCAAGATAAGACGTCAAGTTTGAGTTTTTGGTCAAAGTCAAAGGTTGACCAAGTCAAAGCAGTCATGACTTACTCTATGGATTCAGAAAATAAGTTAGACGGGGCTTCTAACTTCAGAGCATGGAAGACAAGGATTGATCTCATCCTTGCCAAAGATAAAGTGTTGGATATCATGAAAGGAAAGTTCGCGGAACCACAATTTGAAGAAGGAAAAGAGAAGGAACCTTAGAACGTCATAGTTATGGAGAAGTTCAAGAAAAATGACATTAATGCCATGAGTATCATAGTGAACTCTATAAAAGACCACTTGATACCCTACATCTCTCATCTTGACTCATCTAAGAAGATATACGATGCCCTAACTAACCTCTTCTCAGTCAGAAACTTTGAACAAGTAATGAGTCTGAAGAATGAGCTCCGTGACATGAAAATGAATGATGATGACAACATAACATAATACTTGGTAAGAATATCTCAATTAAGAGATCAACTACAAGCTATTGAAGAAATCATTTCAGAAAAGGAACTGGAAAATATAGTACTCAATGGCCTTCCCAAGGCATGGGATGCATTTTCTGCAAGCATGAACACAAGAAAGGAGTATCCCACATTTGAAGAACTTTGGACTTGTTGTGCACAAGAAGAATCAAAGATTAGCGCAAAAGAGAAATTCCAAAGGAAAGATGATGATCAAACCTCACAACAAAGTTCAAGAAATTCTAGAATAAGAAGAAGTTTGACTCAAGGAAGAAACCAAATCAAGAAAAGGATATGTCAAAAATAAAATGCTTCAACTGTCAAAAATACGAATCATTGTCCCTAGTTAAAGAAAAGGAAGGAAACACACGAAGCAACAATTTCCAAAGAAAAGGAACCCTCAAAGAAAGTCAAACAAGATGAAGCAAGATTTTGTCTTCTAAGTCAAGGTAACAATATTCTTCAAAGTTCTTGTACATACCATGTTTACATAGTTTCTGTTAGGATATTTAGACACTTAGGAGTTAGAAAGATCTACTTGGTCTATTGTGTTGTTAGGTAAAAGTGTGTTTTCTAGTGTGTTTATTTGGTATGCATTTGTAGTTAGGAAATCCGACGGTCACGATATGTTCCCGACATAGAGTGATCCAACGGTTCATACTCTCCTCGATCTTAACAACCATTGATCCGTGGCTTAACACCCTATTGGTCCATGATCTCTATTTAAATAGAATGGAGGGTCATTTGCCGATTATCGATTGTGAGAAACTCTCTTGTAAAATCTCTTTGTAATCTTTTTCTTTGCATTAATAAGCTGCTCCAAGTGGTCGCGTTGGCTGGGGCTGTGGATGTTTCCCCGTAGGGGTTTTACCACGTGAAAACACCAGTGTGTTGATCTTTGATCTAGTTATGTGAGTGGTTACTGAAGGTGTTTGTCCTCTATTGGAATACCTGTGTTTCCAAACATGGTATCAAATCATGTTTGAAGACCCGCTCCTGTTGAAGATCGATATCGTGAAGCCGAGTTGCCTCATCTCCAATTTCTGTCATTTTCATACATTTCTCGGCTAAGAGGACTATTCCATTGCGTTCAGAGTGCTCGTTTCAGTCAAGAACACTTTTTGTTTCACTCGAAAAGGTTTCCATTTTCCCAACATACGACCATTACAGTCAGATCCGGAGGTATAAAGCTTGAATACACATTTTTTTAATTTTTTTCAGAGTAGTATTTTGGTTTTATTTCAGTTTGGTTTTATTTGTTTCCGGGTTGCTACTCTTTTAGATATGTGTATTCTCTTTTCCCCGCACCCTGTGCGATCTCAGAAAATCATAAACAGATAGGAAAAGGTGCATCTTCCGAGTAAGCTAACTGATATTTAACCCTTGTTGTCATCGAGAAGCGAAATTTTTTTTCTTGTGTGAAAAGAGTTATTTTTTAGCACGCTCTCCAAGGCCATATTCCACAACAACAACAACACCCCCAATCCTCCTTCTGAACATTACAATATGTTTTGCTAGATCATTTGGTTAAAAGTTGCTTTATTAAGTAAGAGGTCTTGAGTTCAAGTCTCTCTTTTGTTACATTTTTTGAAAAACTTCATGCTAAAATTGTATAGTGTATTTCACTTCAAGTATAAAAGTGAATCACTATAAGTAGCTTTAATATTTTATTTTAGAGATATTTATTTTGCATGCAACTTTTCTGTTTTAAAGTGACTTCATTGTAAAATTGATCCCCACTTCTCTTTATAAAAGTGGGTCACTTCATAAAGCAACTTACATAATCACATGGTCATTTGGTTACCGATTGTGCCTTTTTTTAAAATGGCATAACTCTAACATCGGAAGTCCATTTTCAGTGCCGTTTTTTTAAAACCGCATAACTTTTCGAGCTCTTTCCATCTAGATCATCAGTTTCAATTTTTAAATCCACATTATCTGCATATTTAATATGGCTTCTAAAAGTATTGTTTTGCTTACTAGCAACAACTACTTCCAATGGAAATCTCATATGGAAGATTTATTAAGAAGTAAAGGCTTGTACTGGATTACCTTGGGAAATGAAAAAGCACCCACTGATGCTGATAAGAAAGCCAAGTGGGATAATAGGAATGACGAAGCACGTGGACTAATCAGAATTTCCATCTCTTCTGATTTAAGGTACCACCTTCAAGATATTGATGACCCCAAAGAAGCTTGGAACACGATTGAATCTATGTTTGGTAAACTCAATATTATTCGAGCACAACAGTTAGAAAATCAAATATTGACCTTGTGTCCAAATGATTTTTCTTACCTTGGAGACTATCTATCTAGGTTTAAAACACTCAGAATTTTATGTGAAGAATGTAATAAAAAGATGGAGGAAGAGCGTTGCATCTATCTTATTATTTCTAAGCTAGGTAGTACATATTTTGTGTTTGTATCTACCTTTTATGCCATGAGAGAGGCCTTAGGGGAAGAAGCTTATGAAACACCCACTCTTGATTCCTTTTGTGCTTCTTTGATTCGAGAGGAAGATAAGCTTGTACAATTTGGAGTGATCAACATTGCAGGTCCCTCCAACAAAGCCTTAGTTTCCCAGCAGAAAGATAAACCCAAGTATCCCAAGAAGCAACATCCTCGCTACAACAACAAACAACATAAGGGTCCCAAACCTGCTCAGACAACTTCAACTCCTACTGGTGACAAAGATGCAAAATATAAAAGTAAGAATACTAACACACATTGCAACTTTTTTGATAAAGATGGTCATGATGAGTCCAAATGTTTCAAGAAGATGGCAGCTTTAGAAGCAGTGATGAAGAATCACAACATCAATATTGATTCTACTTCTTCTTCTCACGGACATGCACTTTCTGCTTCTGGTTTCTCCTTCAATTCAAATTCTACTACTAATTCTTCTTCTAATGAGTGGCTTATTGATTCAGAAGCATCTTATCATATGGCTAAGGATAAATCCATATTTTCTGCTCTAAATGAATGTAACACCAAGAAAATATTTGTTGGTGATGATAGATCTCTTAGTGTTGTAGGATCTGGAACAATTCAAGTAGATAATGGTCATTTCAATGATGTATTATGTGTTCCAAGTCTTTCTTGT
>ML819512.1:35639-61776 GCA_009831015.1 Picea engelmannii
ATTTCTTAACTTTCATTGATGACTTTTCCAGACGTACTTGGGTTTACTTCTTAAAAATCAAGAGTGAAGTTTTTGACAAGTTTTTGGCCTACAAGGCCCTTGTAGAAAATCAATCTGGACATCAAATTCAAAGGTTAAGAACAAATAATGGAGGCAAATATGTGAACAATAATTTTACAAGCTACTGCACTACACATGGAATCCAAATGCAACACACTGTTCCATATACACCACAACAAAATGGTGTTGCTGAGAGAAAGAACCGCACATTAAAATAAATGGCTAATTGTATGATCCAATCTAAGGGATTAAGTCTAAAGTATTGGGCGGAAGCCATCAACTGTGAAAATTACATAGTAAATCACACTCCCACAAAGGCTCTTAAAAATATAACACCGGAAGAATCTTGGACTAAAATTAAACCATATGTAAGTCACTTCCGTGTATTTGGTAGTATAGCATGAACTCACATTCCTGATGAGAAAAGGAAAGCATTGCAGCCTAAAAGTGAGAAGTTCATATTTGTTGGTTATTCTGAAGATGTCAAAGGTTATAGACTTCTTCAATCACATTGTAATGAAATTATTATTAGAAGAGATGTTAAATTTGATGAAAATCTCTTGGCCTACGAGCCTAATTCGACGATTGTGCCTTCTTCGTCCTGCGAGCCATCTTTGGTGTTTGTGCCTTCTTATGATCTGGTTTCTTCTTCAAATGATGACAGTGAGGATGAAAATCCACCTCCACCTGCTCACCCTCCTCTAGATGAGTCCTTTGAACCTGAACCACCACCAGCTCCACCGCTTCCTAGATGGGTCCGTTCAACACAAGAAGCAGTTGGTGATCTTGTCGGTGATCCTTCAGATCAGCGCCGGGGACGTTCACAGTTCCAGCGAGCCTCTTCTCTTTTGGCTCAAGTTTCAGAAACTCATGATCCAGAGACATTTGCAGAAGATTCAGGTCATCCAGATTGGGATACAACAATGAATGAAGAGTATCGTTCTTTAATGGAAAATGATACTTGGGATCTTGTACCTCTTCCAAAAGGAAGAAAACTTGTTAGATGAAAATGGATCTACAAAACTAAGTATGCATCAGATGGAAGTGTTGAAAGACACAAGGCTTGGTTAGTTGCCAAAGGATTTTCCCAAGTTGAAGGAATTGACTATAATGAAACCTTTTCCCCTGTAGCAAAAATGAATTCCATCCGCCTTGCTCTTGCCCTTCCTACCTCACATAAATGGGAGGTCCATCGGATGGATGTTAAATCCACCTTCTTGCACAGAGATTTGCAAGAAGAAATCTACATGGAACAACCTCATGGATATGTCTAGAAGTACTCTAGCCTTGTTTTTCACCTCAAGAAATCTCTTTATAGTCTCAAGCAAGCTCCCCGAGCTTGGTATGCCAAAATGGATAACTTTCTTATTACCATTGGATTCTCTAGATGCCATTCTGATCCTAATGTCTATACAAAGAAAGTAGGAAGCCATTTCATAATCCTTATCCTTTATGTTGATGACCTTATCCTTACTGGTAGTGACTCAAAACTTTTAAACCATGTGAAAACCAGCCTTAAGAAGAAATTTGAAATGACAGACTTAGGATTTTTGCACTATTTCCTTGGCCTCCAAGTTTTGCAAACCAATGAAGGAATTTTTCTTTCCCAGTCTAAGTATGCTTGTGACCTTCTTCATCACTTTCATATGGACGATTGTAAACCAACCCCATCTCCCTTCCAATCTGGAGTCAAGATTTCTTCCACCTGTACTTCTCCTGAAGTTGATGCCACCCTGTACCGTCAGTTAGTTGGCAGCCTCTTATACTTGACTCATACCCGTCGTGATCTTTCCTTTGTTGTTGGTCTTATTGCCCGATATATGAAAACACCCCATGAAAGCCATTGGAAATCAACTAAAAAGATACTTCGCTATGTTCGTGGTACAGTTCAGTTCGGGATACATTACAGTTCAAGGGAGACTCCTTTATTGGTTGGTTTCACTAATTCAGATTGGGTCGACAGCCCTAATGATTGGAAGTCTACTGCAGGTTATGTTTTTAGCCTTGGTTCGGGACTTGTCACTTGGGCCTGTAAGAAACAACAGGCTATTGCACTTTCTTCAACAGAAGAAGAGTATCGAGTAGCGGTAAATGCAAGTCAAGAAGCCATGTGGCTTCGAAAGATTCTTTCAAAGTTTGGATTCTAGCACCAACATTTGACCAGCCTTTGGTGTGAGAATCAGAGTGCCATAAAGCTTGCCAAAGACCCAGTTCAACATCAGCGTAGAAAACACATCGAGCTACACATGCACTTCTTCAGAAATCTCATTCATGATCAAGTTATTGAAGTTCTCTTTTTCCCTACAGAAGATCAAGTTGCAGACATTTTCACAAAGTCTCTTATAGAAGTGAAATTTTCCAAACTTCGATCTATGTTAGGAGTTAGGGAAGTTGTCATTAAGGGGGGATAGGCTCTAATGCCTTCTAATTCCTCCTATTGTGTCACTATTGTAAATCCTTCAATCCTATCCCAAGTTGTTCTTAAGGGGGGATCTTAGGCTATTTAGACACTTAGGAGTTAGTAAGATCTACTTGGTCTATTGTATCGTTAGGTAAAAGTGTGTTTTCTAGTGTGTTTCTTTAGTATGCATTAGTATGCATTTGTAGTTAGGAAATCCGACGGTCACGATATGTTCTCGACATAGAGTGATCTGATGGTTCATACTCACCTCGATCTTAACAACCATTGATCTGTGGCTTAACACCCGATTGGTCCATGATCTCTATTTAAAGAGAATGGAGGGTCATTTTCCGATGATCGATTGTGAGAAAATCTCTTGTAAAATCTCTCTGTAATATTTTTATTTGCATTAATAAACTACTCCAAGTGGTCGCGTTGGCTGGGGCCATGGATGTTTTCCTGTAGGGTTTTTACCATGTGAAAACATCGGTGTGTTTATCTTTGATATGGTTATGTGAGTGATTACTGAAGGTGTTCGTCCTCTGTTGGAATACCTGTGTTGTCAAACAATTTTTGTACATATCATGCATATATATTTCTTAGAAGATAAGATGTTCAAGTGAAACAATACCTATGGAAGAATAACAAGATAAGGATTGCTATCACGATGACTACAAGTCAAGAAATACACATGAAAATATGAATTATGTTGACGATCCTTGGTAACAATCCCCGTGGAAGCTATTATATAAGTAAAAACTGCCAGATAAGCCGAAATCATAATCAAACTTGAAGAGACCCAGAAGAAGTCAAAACAAA
The DNA here is from genome assembly GCA_009831015.1 of Picea engelmannii. Classification (NCBI taxonomy): domain Eukaryota; kingdom Viridiplantae; phylum Streptophyta; class Pinopsida; order Pinales; family Pinaceae; genus Picea; species Picea engelmannii. The sequence continues at coordinate 38,920 of ML819512.1, forward strand.
AAGAAGTCAAGAATCAAGAGGAAATTAGAAAAATACTTGTGACACTTTGCAGAAGACAATAAGGATGCAGACAAAAGCGTGGTCTCTCTTAGTTGGAGGGAGTTGATTACATAATTCCAAAAGAATAACATGCATCCATTCATGAAGAAAGGATTAGGAGGGAGCTAATCCTAAATGATATGATCCATTGAGGATTATGAAGTATCTATCCATGTTCCCATTGAAAGTAGCATCCATGATAAGAAGCATGTGTTCAGAAGAAGTCTTCTTAAAAAATAAGCGTTAAATTATCCTCGGTTGTCCATCTACATCCATGATCCCATGATGAAAGGAAGAAGTTGGAATCTTTAGAGAATGTAATCTATAGAAGACTCCATGGACCCAAGAGCTAAAGAGAAACATGAGGAGGAACATGAAGATTCCAAGAAAGAAAGAAAATCCAGAACAACCAGTTATTATACCGAGAATCACAAAGACTACCAGCTTGGTTTGAACGCACTAGAAGAAATTGAGCAGAAGAAATGAAAGTTATGATAAAGAACAGTGTATGTAAGAAAATGTGAAAAATAATTATGAATGGAAGCATTTCAAGATTCATAGTTTCTTCCAGAAGGAGGGAGAAGACTATGACAATGACTTGTTCCAATAAACCATATATACCTCTTGTAGTATCCATGGATTGGAATTTACATGTAAAAGACTGTTCTTCCCAATAAAGAAAATGAGAAAGAATCTTATACCAGAAAGAGACCCATGTATGCATATATAAGAAGACCTTGTATGGATTCAAACAACTTGATGCAGAGTATCTCATATACATCAGAAGCATGGTGAAAATTTGCTATGACAGAGATAGCGTATCATAATAGTTACTCAAAAGTTTGGGATGATGGATTGTTATTCCATGGAAAAATCTCTTGATGAAAGAATAATTGTTACTTGGATATCTTTCATTTTGAGTCTTGCCACAATATCATGAGCTAGTAGGAAACAAAAGTGTTGAATTTGATCGTGATTTATTGTAATGATCAGAGCTATATGAAGCCTTTAGAGAAAATCAATGTTCCATGACAAACTGAAGTACATTGAGATCAAGCATTATATTATCCGTGATGAAGTACAGAAAAGAGAAGTGGTTCTCCAATGTATCTCCACAGATGAACAAATAACATATATTTTGGTAAATCCTTTGTCCAAGATGAAAAGTTTGTGTACTTAAGAAACAAGCTGGGACTCGTGGAGACAAATTCCTTATTGAAAAAGGAAGAGATTACTCCCAGGTTGGGAGGGAGAACTGATATGTTATTGATTTATGGATAGTCATTTTTCAGTTTGAAAAATGGTCTAGGATGAGCAGTTCCTTTCTAGTTCAGAAAGTGGTTTGATATTTCTGACGGACATGCATTTTCCAGTTCAGAAAATGGTCCAGATCGGACAGTCATTTTCATAATGAAAATGGTTTGATAGATTGTTTATCTACCATAGACAGTGATTCCCCTCGTGGCCAGTGTGGGGGAATGGTCTAGGATAATAATTATTCTTGGCAGTCACTCTGACCAGTGGTCAAGTAGAATGGTCTTCCTCGCCGAGTAGTCATTCTTTCGAAGTTCATAGTTGTGAGCAGTTTCAAAGAATGCTCCGTTTTGGAGGTTTGTGCAGGACAATCATTTCCATTAGGTCCGGACAGTCATTCCTTAGGGCATACTCATTCTCTCTAGTTTGCACTATGATTAGTGTCGAGGAAATGGCCCAGTTAGGTGAATGGTCCAGGTTCAACAATCAGGGACATGCATTCCCTAGGTCATACCCATTCTCTCTAGGTTTCACTATGACTAGTGTCGGAGGAATGGACCAGTTAGGTGAATGGTCCAGGATCATAAATCAGGGACAATTATTCTTCTGTGCTTGAGAAGAATAGTCCAGATATCCCATGGCCGATGTTTTAATTTTTGAGGGAGGTGCTCTTACAGATCTCACAGATGCGAGTGGAAGAATGGCCCAGATGACCTAGTTTATATCATGATATTGTTTTATGCAGGTTGATATCAGATGATATGATTGTTGTGGAGAATGTATGTCTCTGGACAATAGATGTATGCTACTGTGGTGGATGTGTTCCACTGCTTGTGACTATGTGTCACTAATTAAGTAGTTGTGTGCTACTTGGTGTGGTTGTGTACCACTGGATAGTACTTGTGTACTATCATGGATAGACACAGTTGTGTTCTATTGAATGCCATTGTTATGATTTCCATGAAGACTATCAGTAGTGTTGGAAATTATTATCATCTAGATGGATAGTCAGTGTGCTAGTGGACAAACATTCTCTAGGTAGAAAATGGTCTTGGACATTTATTCTTCTAGGAAGTATGTCTAGATTAGAAGAATAGTCCTTGTAGCCCATGGCATGGCTTCCAACATCTATTGGAACAGTTATTCTTCTAGGACAGATGTATGGATTAGAAGAATAATTCTTATATCACTCTATGGAGTGAGTGACTTATTCAACATCATGCATGATTACTAAGATGAAGTATGGCTTCGAGAGATGATGTAGTTGATGCTATTAGATGTTATTGATAGTGATGAAATTTCTCTTGATTTAATCATGAGATAACATGTGTGGCTATGATGATGCTACTGATCGAATGGTATGTTTGTGCTCAATACCATTGCCTTCAATACCTCCCTAGATAGGAGGGAGTGTTAATATTATGGTAATTGCGGGAGGTATTAAACCTCAACGTGTAACTTTGACAAGAATAGAATATTCCAGGAAGCAAGAAGAAACCCTAAATCATTGGACATAACCCTAGAAGACAAGTCGACTAGAGAAAATAATTAATATTAATTTTTTATCCTCTAGAAAGAGAAGTCGACCTAGACAATTAAGGAAGATCAGTATAAATACAGGATGTCAGAGCTCATTTGGACACACACAACTCACAACTGTAGAAATTTAGTGCGCACTACATAAATTTAGTAAGTGCGAACGTTTGGAGAGTAGCTACAGCTACAGCTACTGCAACTAGTATTTTTGGTTTTAGGCTTGGACTTTCTCTTGGTTATGGTTTGGACTTTCTGTTTGGTACACTAGCTCTGAAGAGTGGTACACTACCTTGATTGGATTTTGGACCTAGGGTTTGCTTCCAAAATTATTCTCTCTATCAAGGTTAAGTTGCTCGGGGGTGACTTCGGCCTATGGTTGGGTGACAATATTGCTATATTTTCTATGGTTAAATGAGCACACCTATTATTTCTAACAAATACCTCCCTATATAGGAGGGAGTGTTGATGTTACGATAGTTGCGGGAGGTATTAACCTCCATGTGTAACCTTTGACTAGAATGGAATATTCCAGAAGCAAGGGAAACCCTAAGAAGATGTGTGAAAACCATAGAAGATAAGTCAGCCTAGCAGAATAAATAATATTAGAATATTATCTTCTAGAAAGACAATTTGGCTCCATAGGAAAAAGATAAACATAAAATATAATTACCAGAAAGTCAGGTAGTCCCATCCAGAAAAGTTATTGGACAGATTAATACAAATATAGGAAGTCTTATCTCATTTGTACACCCAGTCAAAGTGAAAGTCTTGTAGAGAGTTGTAGTTGTAGCTGCAAGGAGGAATAAGGGCATATGTTCATCTCTTGGACTTGGTCTCTCTCTAGCACTATCAAGTGATATTCTTGGTGATACTCTTGGTGATATTATTAGTGATGTACTAGCTAAGTATGGGGCAAGTTTGAGAGAGTAGTAAAGCTACATCTATTACAGTTGTGCATGGTACTTGCTCTATGGATATGGAGACTTTCCCTTTTGCGCTACCCTTGGAGAAGGAGTGCTCTACTTGTCTTGAGTTGTTGCTGCAGTTAGCAACTAAGGTTTATCTGTTGGTTCTAGTATGGATTTCCAGAATAAGTTTTTCAAACGTTAAAGGTGCTCGGGTGATCCAGATTATTTGGAATGAAATGAAAGCTGAGATATTACAAAGAAATACACATAAATATTTCCAGAAACAGAGAAATATAACAATACATGATTTATATTAATGAAAGAAATGTACAGAGACTGTAAAAAAACAGAGTGCAAGACTCGCTATAATGTTGACAGCTTTATCTCTGAGAAGAGATGTGACAACTATGCTCATTCACAAGAAGATCAGTAAATTGAGGCTCTGAAGGCCATTTTATGATAAACACGAATTCCAAAACCCTAGACATCCAAAAACCTAACCCTAGGGGATGAAGTGCCAAAATTCATGTGGGCCCCGTTGGGATAAGTTAGTACATCAACTTCCCGAGGTCGTAACTTTTGCATACGATCTATGTTTTAGGCATGTGATATCCCGTTGGAAAGATATTTTCGATAAATACACATTATGCTATCAAAATCTAACTTTGTCTACAGGTTGACTCTGGAAATCCAAGAAAACACTGTTTAGGGCCCCAAAACAACCCTGAAAGTATAAAAAGATGTACTGACATGAAAAATTCCAAAATAAGCTAGTTGGAACAGGTGGGAAACCACCATTATCCACCTGGATGTTGTGTAGGGATTCAGGATAGCCCCGAAAGTGCAGAACACACAATTACAAATAAATGTCCCCATTACAAAGAAACATGTTGAACTGAAAACTGTCAAGATGAGCTAGTTGGAATTTGGAAGAGGTGGGTGGACACCAATATCCCCTAGATCATTCCTCCCCCCTTAGAAATCTATGGTCTCCATTGTGATGAGTGACCGAGGAAGAGGGGAAAGCATTTTCTGAATCTGAATCTTGGTGAGTTGTGTGCATTGCTAGAGAAGTTGCACTGCTTGGTATGTGGAAGGATGTCACGAACCTGTTGCTGGCGTGGTTGAATTTTTTCCACCAACCTGTTGTCTCTAGGCTTGACGGGGCATTGTGTAGGAACCATCGTAGGTGAAGAAACAATATCTTCTTTCTCTACTGCAATCTGCTTCTGCTGGATAGAAGGTGTTGAGACTGCAGTGGTTGTAGTGGCCTTCTGTGCATCCTTTGAACAAATTGTGAAGAGGATGAATTTTGCAGTATGAGATATTACCTTGCAACACTATTTTGGTGGAACAATAGTCAGAACTACCTTTGGTATCCTGTAGAGTTGATCCCCCAAAGTAATAATGACACTACGAGGTCGAGACTCATAAACAACATGACATTTCCACATATATGGTTGGCCCAAAAAAACATCAAAGACATCAAGAAGGGAAACATCACACACTAGCTCATCCTTGAAGGGATGGATGCCATAGGACAGGCAACACTGTTGGCTGACACATAGATCTTGTCACTGGTGAAGCCACCCGATGTTGTATGGTTGTAGGTGTGGTGTTGTCGACAACCCCAACTATTTGATGACCTCAACTGAGATGAGGTTCTTTTGGTTGTTGCTATCAACAGTGAAATTCAAGGAGGTTTGCTTGACCCAAATCTATGAATGGAAGAGTCACTCCCCCTCTTCAGGATCTACTGGTTCTTCTGGTTGAATTGTTGTGGTTGCGATAGTAGCAGTGGGGTCTCCATCAATGATCTGTTTTTTTCATTATTTTCTAGATCATATTCTGAATCAGGGTTCGACTCCTTGTCTTTGACCTCAACCCCCAATGATTGTTTTGAATGACATTCATAGGTGTTGTGCTAGGGAATTTTGTGGAAGTCACACCACTTCCCATTGTTATTCTTTGTCGTTCCTTTAACCTTATTTTCCCATGTCTTGGACTAATTGTCAAGAGGTTTTTTGTTAGGGATGTCTTTATCATGCTTTGGTTGTTGCAAATTTGTATACCTAAACTCCCATTTGTTCTAGTGCCTAAATTTATGCTGGATTTTGACATCATATCGATAGGCATCTCCCAATGATGATATTTTTAGGAAATCCATTTCGGTTTGGATGTACCTATGTAGAGCCCCATGGTATTTCAAAACCAGATGTCGCTTGGAGTCTTTGATACCCATCTTAGTGCACAAGGTATGGAAAGTATTTTTGAACTAAGACAATGTTTGGCTCTTCTATTTCCATCGTGTGGTCCATCTCATGTACTGGCCTTCATATTTATCAATAGGGTAATATTGTTCCTTGACCACATCCACAAAAAATTCCCAAGTGGGATCGACACCATATATTCCAGATTCCTCTATGGAACTTTGCTCTTAGTAAGTTTCCCACCAATGTTTTACATGGGGGAGAGACTTGAGGAGTGCGTAGGTGATCTTTTCCCCGTCGGAAAATTTGTGAACATAGAAATAACCTTCTAGCATATTTAACCATTTTTCTAAGGCATCTACATATATCTGACCTTCAAATACAAGAATATCAAAATTAACTTGTACCTTGAAGGGAGAAGTTCCTCCAAAGTGGCCTCTTGATGAATATGTGTATGTTTCTATCAGAAGGTGTTGAAGGATGTGGGAAAAATTCTCCATCATTTCGTCCCTTTCTTGTGTGAGAGCTTGCTCAAGTAACAGGTTAATAGAATATTCTCCTCCACCATTTTTCTTTTATTCCACCATGGAGGGTTTCTTGGGCATGCGAGATAGATTTTAATCAAGAGAGACAAGCTCAAGACCCAACTTTCTATACTCAGACCTCGTCAGGGACATGCACCAAAAAATGATCAAGAGCATCCTTCTTTGATACCAATGATCCAGATTATTTTTGGAACAACAAAAAAAAGCAGAGATATTACAATCAAATACACATGAATATTGCCAGAAACAAATAAATACAACAATACATGATTTCTATTAATGAAAGAAATTTACAGAGACTGTAAAAATACAGAGTGCAATACTCACTAGAATGTTGGAAACTTTATCTCTGAGAAGAGATGTGACGACTACGCTCATTCGCAAGAAGATGAGTAAAATGAGGCTCTGATGGATTTTTTATGAAAAACATGAATGCCAAAACCCTAGACATCCAAAACCCTAACCCTAGGAGATGAAGCACCAAAATTCATGTGGACCCCATTGGGGTAAGTTAGTACATCAACTTATCGGGTTTGTAACGTTTGAATACGATCTCCGTTTTAGGTATGTGATAGCTCGTTGGAAAGGTATTTTCGATAACTACACATTATGTCATCAACATCTAACTTTGTTTATAGTTTCACTATGGAAATATAAGAAAACATTGTTTAGGGCCCCAAAAACGGCCCTGGAAGTACATAAAGATGTATTGACATGAAAAATTCCAAAATAAGCCAGTTGGAATAGGTGGGCAGACACCATTATCCACCTAGATGTTGTGTAGGGCTTCAAGACATCCCCAGAAGTGCAGAACCCACAAGTACAAAGAAATTTCCCCATTACAGAGAAACATGTTGAACTAAAAACTGTGAAGATGAGCCAGTTGGAATTTGGAATAGGTGGGTGGCCACCAATATCCCCCTGGATCATCGAGGGTGTTTTCATGCCTATGGTTGGGTGAAAATATTATGATATTGTCTATGGTAAAACAAGCACATCAATTATTTTAACAATAGTCAACCTTTCCATCACCTTCTTCTACATGAATTTGTCCTTGTAGTTGTTGAAACACCCCTTTAAAGTCCTCATCTTTTGTGTATGCCTCTTTGTATGCATCGTGGGAAAAGGATCCATGTAAATAAGAGTTACCAAAGATATAATATTGGGTGTGGGTGGTATTGAAATCATGTCTGCCAACTTATTAGTGATGCCCTTCTTATATTTCATGACTAGATGAAGCTACTACAAAAACTTCATGCACTTGTAGTGTCTGGTTTGCTAAAACCTACTCTAGGTCTACAAACACTGTAGTGGCTTGTGAGTATTGTGGATAGTGGTTTCCTTTCCCATGAGATAGTTCTTACACTTGTTAATAACTTGAACCAAGACATAGAGTTCCTTATCATACATAGAGTATTTTAGGACTCCCCCATGAAACATTTTAGAATGATAACATACCAACTTACCTCCATACATCAATACCACTCCCATAGCATATCCACTTTTATCCATCTTCAATTCAAAGGGATTATACAAGTTAGGAAATGAAAGGATTGGTGCTTGACTAATATTCCACTTCATCTCATCAAAATACTTCTACTTATTCTTTCCCCATTGGAAACTCTTACCACTAGTTCTTATGGCATGGAGTGGTGTAGAAACCACTGAAAAGGATGTTATGAGCTTTCATAGGTACCGCCCTACCCAAAAAAATCTCCTAACTTCAATGGAATTAGTAAGAAATAACCACTCTAGGATGGCATGCATATTCATGGGATCTATCTTGAATTTCCCTCCACCAATCACGTACTAATCCAAAAATGATCTTTAAAGACTTGGTTGAGTTTTAAGCATGTGTTCAATTACCATTTAGGAATTAAGGAAAAAAGAAGAACTTAATGAGAGAATATTGTGGCCATCATAAAGAATGTAGATCATAATATAAGCATAAAGAACAACAAATCATAACAACAAGGTCGTTAATAGAGTTCGACAAGATTGCCTACATCTCTGGGATTTGTCTCAGTGTGGGAGGCTTTCTTATTTCTCTTCAATGCTTCAAAAATAAATCAGAAATGTATCAAAATGATTACAAACTAGTTTGGTTTTGTTCTTCGCAACCTCAAGAATCCAACACAACTGAAAACACTGAAAAAGGTTGAGTGTAGCTCCCGGAATTGGCCTCCAAAGTTCGCTTCATCAATGGCTTCCCTGCATAAAAATGGCTTCAAGCTTCACACACTTATCATCATTCTATGAATATGAACCTCTTGTTCTGTCAAAAACCTTTGATTTATATAGGATTTGAGTTGGGGATCCTATCCAAACTTCCTCCCAAGATCTGGCCTCAAAAATAAGCTGCCAACGAGTGCAGTCTTGCGAACGAGTGCAGTCGTCACATCTCTTCTCAGAGATAAGCTGCCACCATTATAGCAAGATTGTTTCCGCTGCATTTTACAGTTTTAGCGTATCTCCTTATTGAATAGAAGCCAATTTTACGGTGTGTATATATATATATATATATATATATATATATATATATATATATATATTATTCTTTGTTAAGCATCTTTTGATAATAATCTGTATTCGTTTCGTTCTGCAAATATATTCTAGATTAGTGGTATCATAGTGGTATGCTTCTTGTCATTCTTAATGCATGTGCCCAATGAGGTCATGGTACAAAGAATTGGGTCTCAAGCTTGTTTCTCTTGAGGACAAAATCTCTCACATGCCCAAACGACATCTCATGGCAGAAGAAAATAAAGACGAAGGGACAAGAGATCCCTTAAAAATGTTTCTCGAGGAATCCCTCACGCAACAGAGGAACGAGATGATGGATAGTTTTGCACAAATCCTTCAGCGTCTACCAACATGCGACACATCTTCCTCAAATGGAGACTTTGCCCCCTTCAAGGTACAAATTAACTTCAATATTCCTATATTTTAAGTTCAGATAGATGCATATGCGATAGACAAATGGTTGAATTTGCTAGAAGGGTATTTCTCTGTCCATAACTTCTCGAACAGAGAAAATATTACTTTTTCTCTCCTAAATTTGTCTTCCATGTAAAATATTGGTGTATCTGGATGACATCCTCATTTACAACAAGACTTGGGAAAAACACTTGCAGCATAGTCAATAGGTTGTTCACACCCTGTGGCAACACTAACTCTACGCCAAGTTGGAAAAATTCTCCTTCGGCATGGACAAGGTTCATTAACTGGGCTACATCATTGATCAACATGTCGTACATGTGGATCCAACCAAAATACAAGTCATCCATGACTGGCCAGCTCCAACCACACTCATTGAGCTTCAAATATTCTTGGGCCTTGCGAATTTCTACCGTAGGTTCATGTTAGGACTCTCCCATATTGCATGGGCCCTTAGCCAAGTAACCAGGGGTGGTGGTAAGGGGAAATTTTTGTGGGGCCAGTCCCAACAAAAAGCGTTTGATGATTTGAAGCAACGCTTGTGCTCAGCCCCAGTACTTTCACTACCAGACCTGCAACAACCCTTTGAGATCGAGAAAGATGCTTCAGACTATGTTGTGGGCATCAATTCTCACTCAGCGTGACCACCCGATGACATATCATAGTGAGACACTATCAGATGTTTCCAGTAAGTACCCTACTTATGACAAATAAATGTACTCCATTGTGCAAGCCTGCCGCTAGTGGAGACATTACATTCTTGGGAAGGAGAAAATCATCCACACTAATCATAAGCCATTGTAGTTCATGCAGACATAAGGAAAATTGTAGAATGACTGCCATCAGAAGTGGTCCACGAACTTGTAGCAATTCCACCTCAATATCAAGTATAAAACGGGAAGCACCAACTGTGTCGTTGATTTCCTCAACAAACCGCCAATCGCGAAACTCACCATAGTGCTAGAATCTTCTGGCCATGAGACCTATGGATGGTCCCAACTATATGAGACAGACCTAGGATTTTCCACCACCTACCAAATGTTGGGCACAAACACAGATTTTGCTAATTTCCATCTTCAGGATGGGATGTTGTGTCGTCTAGGCCATATCTGTGTTCCATCAAGCGAGCGAGCGAAGATGATCTTGGAAGCCCACTACAGTCGAGTGCCAGGACACTTCGATTTCAAAAAGACAGTGACAATGTTGCAGAAACATTTCTACTGGCCGAAACTTTGACACAAGGTCAACAAGTATATCAGGTCCTACACTGCCTACGCGATTTCCAAACCAACCACTAAGAAACATGGCTTGTACACCCCTCTTCCTACTCTTGACAGGCCATGGGAATCCATCTCAATGGACTACATGTTGGGCCTCCTATCCACCAAGAGGGGCAATGACTGTGTTTTTTTTGTTGTGGATCACTTTTCTAATATGATGATTATGGCCGCCTGCAAGAATAACATCACAACAGAGGCCACTGCCAAGCTCTTATTTGAACGAGTCTGGGTACATTTTGGAATCCCACAAACCATTGTCTTATATTGGGACAATTGATTTCTCAGGACATTCTGGTCAAGCCTATGGTCACTACTGGACACCAAGCTCACCAAATCCATGACCTTCCACCCCGAGACAAATGGCTAAATCGAGGTCATAAATTGAATGATTGTGCATATCCTACGCATGTATACTTCCAAGCACCCTCACACATGGGATGAGATTCCCCCCTATGTTCAACATAGCTACAACCAAGCCTTGCATAGCTCAACCAACCACAACTGCTTTCAGGTGGGGTTGGAATTCCAACCATTGGGTCCCATAGATTTTGCACTACCACTTGCAGTCACCTCGACCGAGTCATCTCCTACTCCAACCGAAGTTGACAAATCCACCCGATTCATTGAGCGGATCTAGCATATCCACCAACAGGTTCAAGATATCCTACATAAGTCCAATGACAAGTACAAGCAACACCATGATCAACACCGGGTGCCACATAAGTTTTAGGTGGGTGACAAACTTTGGTTGAACTTGCAGAAAGAGCGCCTTACAGGACCCCATTGGAAGCTTCGCCCACTTCGTTATGGGCCATACACCATCACCAAGGTTGTGGGTGATAATTAGTGCGAGCTCAACATTCCTCCTTTCCTTGGCTTGCACCCAGTGTTCAACGTGGATATCCTTCGACCGTATTTCCCACCATTATTGGACACCTCAGAGATAGAAGAATAGTTGACACCAACAGAGTTCAACCCCAAATTCATACAACAAGAATATAGTGATCATATTGTGGACAAACAGATCAAGGGAACTCACCAACAAAGGATCCATCTTTATCGAGTTGTCAAAGTAGGGCAACTCCTGCACCAAGGCAAGTGTCTCACCTGGGGCCAAATTCAGCAGAAATTTCCTCATCTGATGGGGGAAATCAATGCAATGGAGAAAATTCCTTCCTAAGGGGGGGGGTTATTGATCTATATGGATTTTGGTGGCCTCCCACCTATTCCAACTAGCTCATTTTGGCAGATTTCCAGTTTAGCATTTTTTTCCCTAGTTTTCGGGTCCCTGACTTGTGGGGCCGTTTTGAGGCCCTAAACAACGTTTTTTAGGCCTCGCCACAATTAGAATGACCTTTGATAGAAAGAAAAAAAAAGTGTAATCCTCGGATAGACCTTTCCAACGGGCTATCATGTGCCTAAAATAGATATCGTATGCAAAAGTTATGACCCCGAGAAGTTGATGTACTAACTTACCCAAAACGGGGCCCACATGACTTTTGGCGCTTCATCTCCCACGGTTAGGTTTTTTGGATGTCTAGGGTTTTTGACATTCATGTTTATTGTAAAAATGCCTTCAGAGCCTCATTGTAGTCATCTTCTTGCGAATGAGTGCAATCTTCAGATCTTTTCTAAGAGATAAGCCGCCACCATTCTAGCAAGCTTGTTTCCGCTGCATTTTACAGTTTCAACGTTTTCCTTATTGAATAGAAACCAGTTTTATTGTATATTTGTTATTATGTGTTAAGCATCTTTTGATAATAATCTGTATTCGTTTCGTTCTGCAAATATATTCCGGATTAGGAATGGTCTTAGGCAACCCTTATTTGTATGATCACAAAGCAATCTTCTATAGGGAATAGAATCAATATCACTTAACTAAAGAAGGCAATGAATATGTTGTACATGCTCATCACTTAAAAGAAAATCAATCTCTTCAAACAATGGAACAATTAAGGAAGGAAACTTATGCAAGCAACAGACCTATAATTGTGCCAAGTAAAGAAGTTGATCTTAAGCATGAACATGAGATGGTTGTAGAATGGAAATTCAATCATACTTTGCTTCAAGATAAGCTAATGTCGTGCAAGCACATCAAACATGTTAGTTCATTTTTAGTCATATTTCTGATGTTATCGTTGCTAATGTTTTCAACATGGATGGTAGTGGCTTCAGTAAGATGTGAATGAGTTCAAGCGGCCAACAATATGCTTTCAATTTTCATGGTTGTTTTTCAATTGATTATGATGCTATAGGTGCAAAGGAAAAATCTTAAAGACAAAGGTTAAGTGGGGTGGCCTATCTCGCACTTGATGACTAGTTAATACCCTTTTGGAGGACATAAAGGTCTTAGTGGGGAGGCATGATCCAAAATGGACCTAGGAAGTTATAAACATAAAATTTCTCATAATCAGACAAAACCAACGCCATTGTGTTGGGCTCGTCGTGCTGATTTCGACCATATATTTTTTTCCAAAAATGGACACCGTATGCGAAAGTTATTACGTTCTGATCGATTTCCCAAACAAGCAAAAAAGTCAAGTGGTCAAAGTCAACATGTCGTACTGCTGACGTCAGCAGTATGATAGGTGACTTCAACATGACATTAGCAGGGACACGTAGCAACACGAGGAGGTGACACGTGTCACTCATTTTTAGCATTTTCAGGGGCTTATGTGGACCAATAAAAAATTAACATGTGGCATTGTACGGACGTTGAAGTGTCCCAATGACAGGCTGACAGGTGGTAGTACAGATGATGACGTGGAAGGGTGACTGGGCATAATGGATGTTGATGTGGCAGTTGACTGGACAAGTGACTTGGTTGTACAGATGCTGACATGGCAGGCTTAGGGTATGACACGTGGTTGTATGCTAGTGACGTGGCAGGTGACTGTGCATGCTGACTGGATTGTACGGGCCAATCCAGAGGTGACATGTGGCCCAATCATAGGGAACCATGTGGAACCCTGGATTTAGCCAATGTGGACTGTGTAAAAAAATTATTCTGCCTCCGAGGGATTCAAACCCTTGACCTTAGGGTGAGGCAACAGACTAACCACAACGCGCTAGCCACTCGGGCACACATTCCACTTGTTAAGCCATGTGGTATATTATTTATTTAAATTGGAATGGTGTGTGGGTTTAGGGTTAAGCCCCAGTTAGAGGGGGCCAACACATTGTGGTTATTCTATTGCCTCACCCTGAGGTCAAGGGTTTGAATCCCTCGGAGGCAGAACACATTTTTTACACAGTCCACATTGGCTAAATTTGGGGTGCCACATGGCACCCTGTGATTGGGCCACGTGTCACCTTTGGATTGGCCCATACAATCCAGTCAACATGCATAATCAACTGCCACATCACTTTCCACATCATTGTTGTACAACCATGTGTTGTACCTTGATCCTGCCACGTTAGCATCCGTACATCCAAGTCACCTGCCAGTTCTGTTGCCACGTCAGGATCTGTACTTCCCATTCAGTTGCCATGTCAGCATTTGTACTTCCCATTCAGTTGCCACGTAAGTATCCATACTTCTTAGTCACCCTGCCACATCAACATTCATACTACCACCTGTCATTTGTACTACCATGTGTCAACATGTCATTGGGCCACGTCAACATCCGTACAGTGCCACGTGTCAATTTTTTATTGGTTCACATAAGCCTCTGAAAATGCCAAAAATGAGTGAAACATGTCACCTCCTCGTGCTGCCACATGTCCATGTTGATGTCATCTTGATGTAATGTTGACGTCACCTGTCGTACTGCTGACGTCAGTAGTACGACCTGTTGACTTTGACTAGTTGTTTTTTTTTCCCTGTTTGGGAAGTCAATCAGAACGCGATAAATTTCGCATATGGTGTCCATTTTTGGAAAAAATTATATAGCCAAAATTGACATGATGATCCTGATGCAATGACGCTAGTTTCATCTGATTCCGAGAACTTTTATTTTTAGGCTTTCCTGGATCCATTTTGGATCATGTACCCCAAATACACTAATGAATACTAAGAAAACTCACATTTCTTAAGTTTAGCTAGCAATCGATGCTTTTTCAGAGTCTCTAACACCTGCATAAGATGTGAGATGTGCGTAGAGCTATAAATCAATATGTTATACAAATACACTATTGCAAATGAATCTAAATAGGGACGCAATACATCACTCATCAATCACGTAAATGTAGTTGGGGCATTAAATAAACCAAAAGACATGACCAACCGTTCATACAAACCTTTCCTTGTCTTGAAGGTGGTCTTTTAGGCATCTTCTTCTTTAACGTGTACCTAGTGGTATCTCAATTTAATATCCAACTTAGTGAACTACTTGGCATGTTGCAATTGATCTAACAAATCATTTATCATGGGTAGAGGGTATTGATTCTTGAGTGTGATCTCGTTCAAATATATATAGTCAATACACATTCGATAAGTTCCCATCCTTCTTGGGTACAATGATGATAGGTGACCCACAAGGTGAAGTGCTTGGTTGAATTACTCCCTCTTCAAACAATTGTTGCAATTGTTTCTTCACTTTGTCTACTTTCAGAGAAGATTGTATATACAACCCAATATTTGGTAAATGGGAGTCAGTCAACAACTAAATCTCATGGTTCACTTCCCTCTTATGTGGTAACCATTTAGGATATTGGAACACTCCTCTTTATGCCTACAAAATATCCTCCAACTGTTGTTTCTATTGTTTGGTACATCCCTCTAGGGATACCTTTACTCTTACCAATTAATCACCTGAATGATTATCTCTTAATAAAAGTTATACATACTTCTTACTAGAACTAATCAACTTTTTGGCTTGGTTGGCACTTACCAAAGATATATTTGATTTACCTTTGTGTGCATTGATGATGTAATATGCCCCATCCTTGATTAGGTGGTATTGGTTTTCTCTCCTCATGAAGATTGCATCCTCATATACATGTACTAGCTTCCAAACAATACACCAAATATGTCAAGGGGCACTACATCTAACTCCACTTCATCAATAAAATTTGCACTTATAGAAAACTTGATCTTATATTTTTTTATGAATAGAAATGACTGCTATAAGGTTGGCCTGTGAACAAGAATTGAATAGAGCATCTGCCTTGGTATGTTTTCCCCGTATCTTGATATAGAAAAAAAAAATCACCTCCTTATCTTCCTTGTGATGAAGGCTACTCAGATTCACCTCCTTTTGCATTGAGGTGTAGACAATCTTCCCATCCACATCTGATCTGCTCTTTACCAGGTTGCTTGAGTCCCTAGATAGAAGGTTCTTCTTCTTTGCAAACTTCTTATGGCTCTTTGGATTCAGCTCTGGATGTAGCTTCCAAGACTTATCTTCGGTGTGGCTATTGATATTATAATTTTTTTTTGGATCCTTGAATTGATGTGTAATTATTTCCATATTCTTGTCTTTTCCTTTCCACTTCTTCTTCCCCTCCTTAGAAGCATCTTGGTGGTATTTATATTTAGAACCACTTAGCTTCCCTTTCTTATTGCATGTGTTCTCCAGATATTATTCTTGCACATATGCATCATCAATGGTCATTGGTTTGAAAATCATCACTTTATTTTACAAATGATTGTGTAGACCCCCCAAATACCCGAGGAGTATGCCTAGGTTCTTGGGAGAGATACACAACATGATTGCCATTTTCCTGAACTTGGTGGTGTACTCTTGCACACTTTATCCTTGCCTCTACTTGAAGTGATTCCACCTGATTCATTGGTCCTCTACATACCCAACAGAATAAAACTGGGGCTTGATGATGTTTTTGAGCACCTTCCACTTAGTTATCGATGGATAACCATTTAACCTAATTTTCTCCATGTGGATTTCCCACCAAGTTAGTGCACAAAACTCTAGTTTTAGTCAGGTAAATGAAATTGTGTACTCTTCATCTATATTATAAACAATGAAATACACTATGATTGTTGAAACTAATGATTCAACTTAGCAACATCAATATCACATTGACATGGATCAATGTCCACTTTCACTTCCATTTTAAACAGAGGTTGTGAAGGAGTGATGGCACTAGAACTTGGTTTCTCTTTCTCGAGCTCTTTCTTCGACTCCTATTCCAAGTATTCACTATCTCTTGGTTTCTCATCTGATCCAACTTCAAACTTAGAGCCACCAACCCCCTCGAAAAGTCTAAACTTGTTTTCTAGAGCCACCATGAGAAGGGTCATGTTGCGAGAGATATCAATGAATTGCTCTTCCAACCTTGCAAATTTCTCTTCTACTGCATCTCGAGGGTTGTTATGACTAGACTTGTCTACCATGGCTAGGGTTTTGTGACTTTCTTCTTAAGACAAATCCTAGATTCTGCAACTTTCCACAAATATCCCAAAGAAAATTGCTCTGATACCAATATGATCTATAAATTGTCATGAATATTCCACTAGAATAGTTCATCACAACATATTTTGTATAATGTTAAAATATTTTATTATGTAGGTTTATTTCCTTAGACTCATATTTATTATCACTAGCTTATTTCTCAAATTTATGAAAATAAATTAAACACTAAAATGAAAGAACAACAAAAGGAATACACCATCCACACAAATGAACACAAGATGTATCCTAGGAAACCCAAAATGGTAGAAAACCTAGCTAGAAGGTAAGGCCTATGCTCTGCTCTCTTTTCTTCAATCATGAAAATGCAAATACAAAGAAAGGGACACTCACTTTGGAGTTTCCTTTGACACTATGGCCTAAATGACTGCTATAAAATATTCTTCCTCCTCTATTATGATATCAAATACCACTCCTATATTCTATGATCAACTATGGAGCAAGTACACTACTAAAATAATGGAGCCCCCTCTCCTCCTAGTGGACCAATATTTAACATAGTCTAATAGTCATCTAGGGTTATGGTTTTTGCATGCCTCAACCCTCAATTAGTGTTAGGTTTTGGACCTTCTATAACCTTCTTTAAATTCCACATGGATATCCCCACACATGAGTAATGGGGTTTGAGATGGCATCCACTTGGTACCATGGTGGTCAACAAGGCAGGTCAACTTGCAGGAGGCATAACTTGTGTATAAAAACTGTGATTGAGGTGAATTTTGCACCATTGGAAAGGTCTTGATTTGTAGAATAGCGTTAAGGGGATGGGAACTCTTCTCACAAATATTTGACCCTCAAAAGTATCATTTGATACCTCAAAATGGCTTTGGAAGGTTCTAAACCCTGAATTTTCAAATTGGGACTTGCCACAAAAATGGGCCTTGTAAGCCAATTCCTCCAATTTTTCCACCCAGAAAGTACCAAGATAGTTGAAAAATTATATAATGATTCATTATGCATCACTATCCAACTCAAAATTGAGTGTCATTAGTTGCATTTATAAGAATAAAAAATAGGGCATTTTAGGATCAAATTTAAGACCTGAAAATGAAGTATTTATGACATGGCAGTCCATACAAGTGAGCTCTCTTGAAATACAGAAAAAACAACAAGTTTTGGTATTAATTTGAGCATTTTTTTTTTTGGAACGTACAAATTGAATGGGAGTAGTGGCAGCATGAATATAACATCTCAATTTACATCATATAAAACTTTTAGCAATAGAGGATCAACACTGGAAAATTTGTAATAATTTGAAGGCCAACCTACATTGTAGTCCTCAAATAATGACTTAAAATGGTATGTTAACTTGAAACTTTCATAACTTTTTATTGGAAGATCTATTTTTGGTGATTCAAAACGTGTGATAAAGAGAAAAAAGAGAATAATTCTAGGTAAATATTATTTTTGGATCACATGGAAAGGGGTGATGGAAAAAATTCTATGCCACTTAAACCTCTAGAGAGTTCATCCATGACTCATGAAAAATGTGAAGACTTAGAGAACCGAGTATCCAATATATAGATCAAATATAGGGAACTTGATAATATAATATTTAAAATGGTTGAATATTTTCATTTCTGAAAAGAAAAAAAATAGGAATTAAAACATAAGATGGAACAATAGAAAGATAATATTCAAATCAAGGTGGAACAGTTAAAACAATCCTTGGAATCCAAGTTCTTGCAAGGTCTAGAAGAGTTCCCCCTAAAGAGACATGTGATCCAAGAAACTCATCAAATTAAAGATGATACAAAATTTAGGTTGAAAAACGTCCAACCAATAATCATATTCCAAGAGGATTTATCTTTGCAATTGGAGCTAATCATGTCTTGGCTCCTAAGGGTATGCACTTTCCCAAGGATGAATTAAGGAAGTCTGATGGAACTAATGCCTTTACATGGGTGAGCCAAATAGATAAATATTTTAATGAATTACATAATATGATTGAAAATAAGACAAGGATTTCCTTGGAAACTCTTTATTTTGAGACAATACCATATTGATGGTACCAATGGATAATTAAAAGGAACCCTCATTCTTACAATTATACTTGGGGTTTATTTACAAGGGACCAAGAAGTGTAGTATGATAAAGTTTGGGAGAAAGACTACTTTAGTAAGTTGACAAGAATCAAGCATTTAGGTTACATTGAGGATTATAATTCAAATTTTCAAGTATTAACCATAGGGGTGGATATCATAAGTGACAAACATCTATTGGAAGCTTATATGGGTGGATTAAAAGAAGACATTAACCATGGGTTTCATCTCAAACAACCAGAAAATGTCGATGAAGTTATGCAATATTCATGTCATATTGAAGCCAATAATATGGCTACTTGCAAGTCTACCACTAGAGCATATGGAGGAAGTAGAGATAGATTTGTTTCCAATAGGGAAACCACTCCTCAACCCACCCAAATATCACAAAAATAAATCGATGAAAGACAAGTAGAAGGACCATGATTTGATTGTAATAGTAAATGGTCCAAAGGGCATAAATGTCAAGAAACAAAATCATTCACATTTGAAAATAATGATGATGAGGAAATAGAGGCATCCCCACAAATGAGTGAGGAAGATATTGTAAACTTAATAGAGGGGAAAATTTATGTGGAAATTATGAATAGTGTAGGTCAAGATACCAAGTGTGAAATATTAGTTCATGAGGATTTTCAAAATACCTTGATCAAGGGTTAATCAAATCCTTGATTGATGTCCTCGTGGATTAATAAAAGTAACTCGATTGAGCTAAAGGCCTTCACTACTAATTAAAAAGAGACTTCGATTGATCTCTATATATTGATCAAGAGTTTACCTAACCCAATCTAACACCTTGATAGAGGGCTTACAATGTCCATTAAGAACCCTCAATCACAAGATTATTTAAGCACTTGATCAAGGTCTTAATAGCTTGATATAGCATTTAAAATTACCTTGATCAAGGGGATGAAAAAATCTTTTAGCATGCTCTCCCTTGCCAAAAATTGTTACCCAAGTTCTTGGATTCACCCAGGAATATGATTATGGGTTAAGAGTAAATGTTGATGGTTAATGTTTAACAATCTATGTTTAAGGGATGATGGTTAACCAAGGTTAAGGGATGAGGGTTAGAGTTAAAGTTTATCTGTTTGTGTTTAAAGTTAAGGGGTATAAGTTGAGGGTAAAGGATAAGGGTTATGGGTGAATGATCATAATTTTAATTATGAGATGCCATTAATGCTCCCTCCCCTTCTTCAAACTCATTACTTATGTTTACTAGCATACTTCAAAACAAGCAAATGGGAATGCCAAAGTGAATCTGAAGATGGACACATAGGATTATGCAAGAATGATTTTGTGCTATCTTCAACATCATAAGAGGAGAATTAGAGGATTATGACTAAAAATAGGAGCTCATTATCAAGCTGATGACATGGTTGCAAGAAAATATATCATCCCTGACGACTTGTGATAGCCTCAGACTTAAATAATATGGAGATCTCAAACAACCCTCATCTGAGATATTAAACAATTTTTTTTGACTTAGGTTGTTGGTCTGGGTGATACAATGTCAAGGATAATATCTTGAAAGAAATATAGTCACAATTATAGGACAGGAAAAGAAAAATAAAAATCAATATGAGTTAGAAACTAAAGTTTATATCTCAATCAATAGATCCAACTAGTAAATTATTGTTTCATTTAATAATAATAGTAAAAGTAATAGTAGTAGTAAATGGTGGTCATTGGTTTGATGAAAGTAAGGCACTATCATTGCCTCCACTAGTGTTCAAGTCTCTACAATGACATGTTCTCTGCTTGTGCTCATGCTTGTGATACTTCATATGCTTGAGATTACGGTTAGGGCTAGGTGTAAGTCCTAAGTGACTTTTGATAGAGTAGATACTCTCAACTCCTAGATTCTTAGACAAAGGAGCTTTGAGCAATTAAATGTTGTAAGTTAACTTCAGTTCATATTAGGAAGGTGCATGGTTGTCACATCAATATATGAGAAGTACATGTCAATAATAAGATTATAATTATAGTAATAATTGATTTTTTTTTGTGTGGTGTGGGGACTTAATGAGTAAAAGGATTTAAGCTTTTGTAGGTCTAGGTTAAGTTCTTAAAGACACCCCACTTACCCACGGTGAGTTCAAAACTACGAAGGTTAACATCACTATTGAATGGGTCCATGATGGCATAAACATCAATTGCTACTTTATATGTTTCCTTGAAAAAAATCCAATACAACTTCAGACCAAAATCACGATGACAATTGTTATTCACTATCTAATCGCATGCCACACCATTGATCAAAGGCTTGAACAATAGAATGACTAGGATCATCAATACCTACATGGATGGACACATTGAAGGATGCATGAAAGATAAACTAGAACATCAAAGAATCAGATAATTGTTATTGATATGGGGTTCTCTTGAAGCACAAGTAAGCACTTCATAATTGTGGTTGGAGGTGATGGTGGTGGTGGCATACAATGTGGCAGTGCTTCAATTGTAGGAGGTGTTGATCAAAAGGAAAAGGAGGAAAATAAGAGACATGGGAAACAATACTTAGTTTGCAGTTAAAGGTGTGGCGATTGACATATTTGTAGTTACCACTACTATAACTAATAAAAACAAATTCTAAATCAAGTAAAAGTGATGTTTTTCCCTAACATGTAGTAAACAACGGTTGATTGATACATTTCCCTAGTCAAAACCATTTTTGAGGTGATTTAGGACAACGTTTCACATAAAAACATTTTTCAAAGGATGCCATATACCCTTCAAATATCTGATAAATTAATTAATAATCTATATATTTTATGATTTACTCCCTAATTTAGCTCGTTAATATACTTTTACTAACCTATTAAAGTGACATCAATGAAATCAATCAAAGAATAAACTTATCAAAGTCATAAAAGCTTTTGAGCATCATTAACTTAATTTATCAAATTATTACGTGTGCAATCGGTAAGTAAACTTGCTCTCTTACTTAAAAGTTTCCCCATATTGAAGTATACATGAATTCGAGAAAAGGGCATCGGGTCACCTAAAGGAGAAATGTACCTAAAATGCATGTTCAATAGCTTTAAATAATCCTAGAAAATTATTCCTCTTTTACTTTTATATCATAATCATCATTAGATTCTTCATTCATGGCACGATTTATTTATTTTTTAAATAAAATTTCTAGCTCATAAACATGTTGTTTCTTTTCACCACATATTAACATCGAATTTTGAAATCTGTTAATATAAATTATTTTTGATAATAAAAATCAATTTTAATAAAATTTAATTCCTTCATTTCCAGATTTTATAGGGCAAACTGAAAGATACATAGATGAAAACATACTGATTAGATTTTATTCTATTTTTTATTAAAAATGTCAAAGATTATTTTATGTTAAAATAATTTAATAAAAAAATTTAAGAGCATAAGGTTATGTTAACAACTCATGAATAGATTATTTATAACTTATTAACAATTGGTTTATTAAGAGTAAACATGTCATAAACTAGGATTTGAATTCGAGTGGGGATGTCAACAACTTTTCCTCACAACCACTTGAGTTACACTCAATTGACTTTGGGTTATCTAGGTTAATGTTATCAGTGTGATACTTAAGGAATAGGATTGCAGGTTACAAGTTTTTAAAGTTTAAATTTTAGTAGTTAATGTATAAAGAAAGAGAGTTCACCAAGGTTAAGTGATAAGGGTTAATGTTAAAGGTTATGGATTTATGTTTAATATTAAGGGCTAAGGAGTAAAAGTTAAAGG
>ML819512.1:64523-101161 GCA_009831015.1 Picea engelmannii
TTCAGTGCTCGCCTCGGTCCCAAAAAAGTGATGCTAGAGCTTGAAACCTTTTAAATGGGACTAACAAATATAATTTAAAAAACAAGGATTGGAAAGATGGATAATAAAGGGGTTTGGAAAAAGGTGGCACAAAAATATTGGGAAACTCAAGAGCAAGCACACCCTCCACAAAGGCACTCATAGAAATGGATTAACACCATAATCCATGAAATGACTCCTGGACCATATCACTTTCACACTTACTCTTGGTTGGTTTTTAATTTCCCTTGTCACTCTCGGGACCTATCCCTCTACCCGGGTTATTTTAATTTTTTTCTAGGTAGCACACCTAATAGGGTTGCATGAAGACCCTCCCATACTTAAACTTAATAACTCACATGGGGTCCTGGCTGGTTAGTATTGGTGTTCCTTTGTCAATTCAATAGAACCTATTAATTATTATTTTTAAATAATCTTATATTTTGTTGTTGATTTGTAGGAGTTTCAAGACAAGATGACATGAAAAGAAAAGGTGAAGAAACATAAAGATGAGGAAGAGGAAATCAAAAGAAACCTCAACTCTGCATTTTTATTTTATACGACATTCAAGACAGGCGAAAGTAACAGTTTGGAGTGGAGCCAATTATACAAATTCATTGAGGAAGGTGATTTCACAGATGAGTACGAGTCAGATGCAGACCACCTAGTGGATGTCAAGAGGTACAACCTTCATAAGATTGCTACAAGACCAACCATACTTCCCTATTATGACATGGTACAGTGGATAATCTCCCATACCGATATTTCTACATGCACCGTTGCTAATTCCTCTTGACAAATATTTGGCTCTTTTATACCCGATGATGTTTCCAATATGTATAAGTTGAGCCCAACCAAAGCTAGGCTAGATGATAATTTTATTAAAGAATTTATCCAGAAATAAGTTGAAAATGATGAATTGCAGATGGATGATTTAATTAGAGAATGGTGGAGTGATCCTAATTCTTTCAAAATCATAGGAGACACAATTTACCCTATCCCCAGATTGAAGAAATCCCCCATGTTGGTTTCCATCATGTTCTATTGCTTGTATGGTGAAAACGACTCTTTCAAATTTAAGTTGGGTTGGGTTCCTCTCATTCATCAAGTTCTCATAGGGAAGGTTTTTAATTGGGCACATATCCTTTCTACAAATATCAAACAAGAGGTTCAAAAGTCCCAAGAGGCTCCCCTAGGATATTGTCCAAGATTTTTTATGTCAAGTTATCTTATTGATGTTGTTTGTGCAGTTATGTAACCCTTTTCCCCTCTTATCTTGGAACTGGTCTCCCTTTGAATAGGAAGTTCACTTTTACTACTCTAAAATGTGGGCAATTAACTATAAGATTTCTTTTATGACATATGTAATTTCTTTATGGTTCCTCTACATCTTCTTTTAAAAATCAACCAACTCCTAGATTCACCCAAGAGGCCATGAATGCTATCAAATAGATTGGTTACTGGTTTGTGGATGAGGAATTCTCATACATCAAAATTTATGGTTGTGAAGGGGCTCCCCATCTCTTTCCTAGATATATCCCAAACAAGATAATATTGAGAGAAATTGCATATCAAATTGTCAGTGTTGACATTGCAACCACCCTATCAAAAAATCAGAAAAAACAATGGCCTACATTCCAAATTTTAGTAGGTATTTTTACTTTATTAAATACAAAACATGCTTAGAAGGATGTGGATCAATTAGATGGAATCTGGTTGGCCCAAGGAAATTTTAAAAAACATGATCCAACAGAGATTGTTTAAAAACATTGTGCTATGGTCAAAAGTAAAGCATATATCCACGAGGATGATGCATATGATATTAATTTTTAGAGATCCACAAGTTTTCATGAAGTATCTCAGAGAATTGATGCTATAAGAAACAATCCCAAATTCTCAAACTTCATCGATTGGAAATTTAAAAGAAGAAAGTTGTTTCTTAAATAAAAGAATGAAAAGCATAGGATTGAAGAAATTGAAGTTGATGAATACACAAATGAATCATCCAAGTATGAAAATGCACAAGACCGCAAATCTTCCACAACAAAGACACAGGTAGAAATACAAGATCAACATAGGACTACAACAGGAGAACATGACTTAAACAAAACAACAATCCAGACCCCTATCAATACTCTTGAAGTCAATGAAGAGTTTGACACCAACACAAATATGGAGCACTCCCAAACAACAACTATCCCTATTATTTCTCCTATTGATACTCCTCCCATAACTACAATTCCAGGAAGATTGCTTGCAACCTCTTTAGATATTGACAACCTCCATCCTATACAAGATATTGTTTTATCCTTGGACAATTATGTTTTTGATGATAAAACGAGAACTATAATGAGGATAAAGACCAAGAAAAGGAAAATGACACATCATGAAGAAATCACAAAATAAGTAAATCAATTGTGGAATGCTACACACTTAAATGATGAGGAATTTCCAGAGGAAGTTGATAATGCCCCGGGAGTGTTCGCCAATGAAAAAAAATGGTCTGTAAGTAGATTATCCACTCAATTAAAGGAATAAAAGAAGAAAGTTGAAGAGCTGCAAGAGAAATTAAAGTCACAAGAAACCATTTGGTCATTGGAATATGAATCACAATTGAAAGACTTCACAAAAGCAACGAAAATAACTCTGGATATTGTTGCAAAACTAAGTATCAACATCAATAAAATCAAATCTGAATGTGATAGTCGATTAGCTTTTCTCCAAGGTGAAAAATAAGAAATGGGCATAAAACATTAAATGAAAATGAATGCATTTGTAGCACAATTAAATGAATAAAAAATCAAGGTAGAAAATTCAGAAATCCTGAGGAAGGAAGCAATAGAATTGAATACCAAATTCTCATACTTATAAGTATTATTTTATTCAAAACTATATGTCATTAAATATCGGCATGAACAGGTACTTGAGTTTTCTGTAGAATATCAAGTACAATTTTAGAAATAAAAGGAGGTTCAGGTTTCATTTGATATGAAGATATGGGAAGCACAAGGAACCAGTTTTCCCCTAGCATATTCCAAAATGTCTAAAGAAGAAAATGTCCAAATACAAGCCTCACTTGACTCTTGATAGACTACTTGTTTGCTTTCACGGGGTTTAGTTAAAGAAACGGTCAAAGGTTGCTTAGACTTATGGGATCCAGCATTAGATATCATTAAGGACTATGAGGTGCCACATGTGCAATTTATTGGCAGATTGGTGCCCTTGTCAAATTGCCTTACAGATGTGTAGCAACAAGTAGATTCAAGGGAAAATGGAACCATTAACTCGAGCTTATGGAATTTTGATAATATTAGATAATTTCCTATTCGACCAACATATTGTTCAAAAGTAATCAATAACTTTATATCAAATTTTTCATTTGGACGAGAAGAGATTGCTAAGAAAATTTATCGATGTAAATTGAATGAGAAAATTCCCCAACCTCCATTAATTTCACTTATGTTAAAGAAAGTGTCCATATGGAAAATTCACGTGCAGATGAAAGAGGGAAAATTTAGCAAAGGTGTTGTTGGCACTGAGGAGAATATCTCTTCTTAATATCAACTAACAAATCAAGTCAATATCTGGGCCTATCAATTTGATCAAATTGTGGAAATAGTTCTACGACCTACTATTTTTTCTTCTATTTATTGTAATTTTGTAGAGAGAACATAAGGGTTAGAAACTATGGAAATTGGGTCATGTACACTATTGTAAAAGCCATAATTTTGAGATTTGAAGACCTAGAAGTGGCAATGATTATATGGTGTTTCACTTGTTTTTCTACTATTATTTAAGGCTAATGAAATACATCTTTTGCAAACCATATTATTCTTCTATCAGATTTTTTTATGAATGAAAGTTTGTGTTCTCAATTTCTGCATTGTTGTTAGATTTTTTTAGAAATATTTATGTTATTTCATTCTTGAATGAATTTGATGTGAATGATTAAAAAATTGAACATGAGTATGGACATTGATGACTTTTTGGTAACTATTTATTGAGTCCATTATTGATATGCATTAGCTTTAACTGTTGTTTTGATTATAAGAATTATTTCTGTAGACCAACAAATCGTCTCTATTTCATGTTTAATTTATGTGATTGAATGTGAGTATACATATTGGTATTTTTGTGGTAACTATTTGTTGAATTAAAACTAAGGTTATTTTCTTTAATTGTTATCAATTTGTCTGAACTATTTATGTAGTTTGATAGCTTATTTTTATCTCACATTCATTATAAGTTTTTCTCTTTCTCCCAACTAGAATATCACGAGCTACTTCTACTATTCCAGTTAGGATAGTGTAGCTTTAGAATAGAGTTAGATTAGCTCTTTCTTTTTCTGCATAGTAGCTGAGAAGAGCTTCAACGAAGGTCTCCTTACGAGGAGAAAATTCCCTTAGTGGCAATCGGTCCCACACACCGGTGAGGATCACCATACCAAACAAGTATAGGCCTAATTGGGGCCTTGATCGAGTGATTTATCCTCATTGAATTCCAAGAATTTTCCAAGCATCAACACCATGTTTTATACTCTGGCATGTTTTGGATGCCCCTGACATGGTTCTTGAGGGATGTCCTGGGATTGTACCTAGGACATTGTTCCTCTCTTGCAAGAATTTGTCACATGTGATGGAGACGAGTGGGTTATACAATGATTCACCATCTTCAGACAGTGGCTCTCATATTCTTAGGACCTTGAATGATGGACAGATGGGCTTGGTTTGAGTAGTTTTGGTCATTGTGCCACATATATAGGCTGAAAGCCGCATAGGTTGGGCAAAGTACCCCAAGGATATTTTGCACAAAGGATGGAGGACGTTATAGTAGCAAGTGTTTGGACATCACTTGGAGATGCAACAACAATCCTCATAGCCTTGGACATTGCCTTTTGAGTCCCTTGACATCACCCTTCTTGCTCTTGACGTCATTCGTTGGCTAGGTTTTTTATGGATGGATGGGTACCAAAGATGATTGACATGGATTTGGGTGAACAGATACCTCACTTCACATTCTTTCACCCTTAAAGGATGCCACTTGAAATTTGGAGGCCCAACGTTTTCATTTGGAGGCAAGATGTCACCCTCTTCTAGCATGACTTCATCCTTCTAGCACATGACATCACCCTTTTTAGGGTTTTACTGTGTATTTTTGTAGTTTTCATATTTTTAGAGGCAAGTTAAGGGGTCGGCCCCACTTATATTTTATTGTTGACAAATTATGTGGAAAAACTATGTTTAGGTTGCCTCATATAAAAATGGCAAGCCTCATTTTCATTCGATCATCATAACTTATCACCTTTGTGAGAGATACTTTTGAAATTGTTTCCCTCTAAGGGTTACTAGATCTTTTGAACTCGTATGATATGCGTGGAAGGTCAATTGTGGATGCTCTTTGCTATTTTTGGATGGAATGTTCTACAATTAGGGTTTTATCTCATGGTATCTTGGTGAAGTAAGTGAATTTTCTGCAATTTTATTCTTATGCTATTATGTTTCATGGTAAATTTGCTAGTTCATGCTAGACGTCTTGCTCGGTGAAACCCTAAGAGAGGAACATATGTGATTCTTCGTCTCACAAGGTAATTTTTTCCAAAATTTGTGAAAGAATCCTTGCTAGGGTTAGACTCCTAAATCCCTAAAGTGTTATTACTTTAGGATTTTAGCCCTAGACTTTTGATTTTTACCTAGTTGAAGCTACAAGAAGGGAGAAATGGTTTCTAGGGCCCAAATGTGCTTGCACCTTAGAAATTATTCTCCTCAAGATTCAAATCCTAAGGCCCTAATGTGCTAGCGCCTTAGAGTTTGAATCCTACCTCCTGATTTCAAGTAGGCCATCATCCAAACCTAGTTCCATTTGTTGTTATAAACTCCATAACCCTTGAAAAGCACTAGTTTTAAAGCATTCTCATGGTGAATTGTTTGACAAACTCATTCTCTCAGCTCTCTTAAGAAATCTACTAACTTAACTAG
The DNA here is from genome assembly GCA_009831015.1 of Picea engelmannii. Classification (NCBI taxonomy): domain Eukaryota; kingdom Viridiplantae; phylum Streptophyta; class Pinopsida; order Pinales; family Pinaceae; genus Picea; species Picea engelmannii. The sequence continues at coordinate 70,517 of ML819512.1, forward strand.
CAATAACATTGGAAAACTCATTGGATGATTTGTTTTCATTAAAAAAGTTTTCTACAACCATATGATAACACTTTAATTTGTTGCATACACTCTTGAAAATGTGGATTAACAAAATCAGAAATTGCATCTAACAATTGGATAATACTCTAGTGGTTTTATGCTAAGTTTTCATGCTCAATTGTTGCATTTATGAGCTTTATAAGTTTATGTCGTTACAAATTGTTTATTGTTGTCATATCATTGTTCATTGCTGCAAATTTATAATAGCCATTGCAACTTCTCTTGTCTAGTGTGTCTAAGAGGTATTTATAGCATGTTTGGACTTGGAAATAATCATATATATGTTGTAAAGTGTTCTTGTTCTAGGAAGGTTCTAAAACAACTTCATACCTCTTCTACCATCTTGACCTAGACCAAACTTTAGGTGATCAAGAGAGGGGGTGGTAGGCTTGGCTACTATACTTGCAACTTTGATTGCTTGAGGTCACTAGGGAAGCCTCCCTTGTGGTCGACCTCTTCCATCACTAAAATGAGGGAATTTCTTACTAACGTGACATTGATAGGATCTTCCATAGTTATGTAAGATTTGGGGTCTTGTGTTGGGGATTTGCACAACTACAAATCCTACGATAACAAGAATCATGGAAAAAAAATAAGTATAAGTTTAAAAAGAAAATAAATGAAAAATACAATAAGAAATCAAAATTTTGAAATGATATGCCATTGGATAGAGGATTCATTGATGAATCCACTGGAATCAACTATGCCACCTAAGATGAAAGATATGAAGAGGTTTCACCCCCTAGAATTTGTGTAAACAAAAATGCTACAGTAAAGGGGGGCTTGATTTCTAGAATTTAAACCCTAGATCGAGCAATTTAGCTCAATCGAGGGTTTTTATAAACCTTGATCGTGTTGATTTTTGTAGCTTTGGGCATGTATTCTCACATGACCCTAGGTGTTGGGAATGTGGGAATCATCATGGACACCACATCACACTTTCATTTTCTAGAAATCCCCCTTGGATTTGAGTGGGGGATTCATGGGTTTGATGATGGGGTTTGTGGGCTTGTGTTGGGGCTTCAGACCCACAAGGAAATCCTAATTTAATGTTGACTTGTGGAGGTGCTTCTATGTTCATCCATAAGGATTGTATATAAAGAAGAGAGGTCATTGTGACATTACACAATCATGTAGAGTGTGTGGAGACATTATGGAGCTAGCATAAGTGATTTTTCACTTGTGTTAGGAGGATTTGTGATCTGAGGAAAGGGGAAGTCTATAAGGTGGCGAATATTGCCTAAGAGAGAGGAGCGAAGAAAGTCACATCTATGAGAGAATTTTGCATACCATACGTGATTTGCAGGAGGACGAAGCACGTATATACATGGGTTGCAGAAGGACAAATTATGTATAGGGTATGCCCAATTTGTAGTGGAGAAAACAACGTATGTCCATGGGTTTCTAGTTGGTGAATCAGGTATTTGTTTTTCTAGGAAGGTACAGATCCATACAGGTTGACACGTGATGTCAACATGTCGTATAAGTGGTCGACAACATATTCATGTGCAGAAGAGGTTCCCAGGGATATTGTTGAGGTTTGTTTTTTTTATTTGTATGGTTATTAGAGAACAAGGTTGTTCTCAATTTTGGTGACTTTGGAGGATAAGGTTTTCCTCATATTTTGATGATATTGTATTGGCTAGGAGGGATGGTTTTTCCTTCGGAATTTATGATAATAACAAGATTACATAACTGAAATTGTGTCTCATTTGTATTGATGATTCATCTCTCATCTTTGTGTTTCTTTTGCATATGTTTTTTAGTCAATAATTTCAATGTAAATTTGTTCAGTGATAATAGCCAAGGTTTTACTATTAGATCACTAGCAATCAATTTTCATATATGAAATTAGTCACATAGAGTTGCATGTGAAAATTGACATGGTATCAGAGCTTGGGATCTAAAGAGAAGGGGATCATCTTGAGACACATTGTTGGGTACAACACTGAAGGAGTGTTGTTCTTGTTCTTGTTCCAGGCAGGTTAGAGGTGATAACTCTGAGAGGGAGCTACAGTGACGATTGTAGGTGGCAACAGGTTAGAGGTGATAACTATGAGAGGGAGCTACAGTGACGATTGTAGGTGGCAACAGGTTAGATGGTCTTTGGTTTGAGAAATGGAGCAAACCATCTAGATGAGGATTTGTGGACTATTTCATCTTGGTGGTGTGGCAGGTTGGGAGTTTTGGTGGATTGGAGGAGAGCTTGGATCACAACAGTATGTTGTGTGGAAAATTTGCAACCATGTGGATGGACTTTCAATGGCTTGTCATAGTGAGTTGTGATGGGTGTAGCTCAGATGCTTTGGCATGGACGAGATAGTTTCGTGTGTATCATTGGTTGATGAGATAGAGTCTTCATTGGGCCGAAGAGTTTCACTTTGTTGAGGTATGACAATATATGAGGTATTTGACCCATGAGGATGAGGACATTTGCAAAAATGAGTTGTAGAGGTCCAGAGTGGACTAGACTGAGTGTCCAACTGTAGCTTGGGATTGTTCTGACGAGGACACGAGATCAATGGTAGCATGTGCAAACACAGAGAGTTTTTGGTGACTTGGATGACGGACTTGAGTAGAAGTTCATTGTATGGTCGTGACGTGGGGAAGCAAGATGATTGCTTTGGAGGATTACATGGTTCTTATCCAGTGAGAGTCATCGACACATGATAGGGGCACAAGATTTGTTCATTTGTTTCATAGTGTTTGACTCATGTATGTACGAGGAGCTTGGTAGGATGACTAGGCATGTAGTACATGGATTTGAAGAAATGTTATTCCAAATGGAGTTAGGGGGTGTGTTGTGAGTGGAAAATGTGTTATGGGTTCCAGGAGTGTGTTCTCAGCCTCAACGATTGAGGATTAGGGATATGTAGTGTTGTTATGGGATGGACATGTGTTATTGGATGTTGAGTTGGTAGGCCTTCACATGTCTTCAAAACCTTTTTTGCAGGGGATCTATGCACGAGAGACGTTGTCGAGATTTGATATGATATGGATTGATTGTATCCATGAGGAGACTTAGTTGATGTCCATGGATGATATCGATGGATTAGTTTTGTTTAAGCGCAAATGATTTAGCTTCAAATCAATGGTGATTCTTAGAGTTAGAAAGGGCCAGTTTATGGCTCCATCAATGGTGAGGAAAGAAACCCCGCTAGTAGCGTAGATTCATAGGAAGCAGGTAACTCCATCCGTTGTTGAGAAGGCTCAAAGGGAGTCATCCCTCGTTAATATACTTTTACTATAACCTATTAAAGTGACATCAACGAAATCAATCAAAGAATAAACTTATCAAGTCATAAAAGCTTTTGAGCATCATTAACTTAATTTATCTTCTCCACTATATTTTGTATCAAATTATTACTTGTGCAATCGGTAAGTAAAATTGCTTTCTTACTTTACAAGGTTGACAAGGAATTGGTCCTCTTTAAAAAAAACTATTCTTATAGATGGCCACAAGGTCACCTAAAGGAGAAATGTTCCTAAAAAGCATGTTCAATAGCTTTAAATAGTCCTGAAAATTATTCTTTTATTTTTAAGGGATCTTTTATTTTTTAATTTTATAAGTGGAATATTTTTATCTTTTATTTTTATACGTGGAACATTTTTATTTGATTTCTTAAGTAAACTTACTCTCTTACTTAAAACTATTCTTATTGACATAAAGAGAGAAGAAAGTTTCCCCATATTGAAGTATACATGAATTCGAGAAAGGGCCATAATGCGAGAAAGGGGCATCGGGTCACCTAAAGGAGAAATGTCCCTAAAATGCATGTTCAATAGCTTTAAATAATCCTAGAAAATTCTTCTTCTTTTACTTTTTTATCATAATCATCATTCGATTCTTCATTCATGGCATGATTTATTTATTTTTTAAATAAAATTTCTAGCTCATAAACATGTTGTTTCTTTTCATCAAATATTAACATCGAATTTTGAAATTTGTTAATATAAAATAATTTTGATAATAAAAATTAATTTTAATAAAATTTAATTCATTCATTTCCACATTTTATAGGGCATAATGAAAGATACATAGATGAAAACATAGGGATTAGATTTTATTGTATTTTTTCATTAAAAATGTAAAGATTATTTTATACTAAAACAATTTAACAAAAAATTTAAGAGCATAAGGTCATGTTAACAATTCATGAATAGATTATTTATAACTTATCAACAATTGGTTTATTAAGAGTAAACATGCTATAAACTAGGATTTGAATATGAGTGGGGATGTCAACAACTTTTCATCACAACCACTTGAGTTACATCTAATTGACTTTGGGTTATCTAGGTTAAGGTTATCAGTGCGATGATTCAAGAAGTTTATTAAGAGTAAACATGTCACAACCTAGGATTTGAATATGAGTGGGGATGCCACCACCTTTTCCTCACAACCACTTGAGTTACACCCAATTGACTTTGGGTTATCTAGGTTAAGGTTATCAGTGCGATGATTCAAGAATAGGATTGCAGGTTACGAGTTTTTAAAGTTTAAATTTTAATAGTTAATGTATAAAGAAAGAAAGTTCACCAAGGTTAAGTGATAAGGGTTAATGTTAAAGGTTATGGGTTTATGTTTAATGTTAAGGACTAAGGAGTAAAAGTTAAAGGCTAAGGGTTGTGGATTACTGGGTTAGGCATAATGGTTAATGATTTGTTTTCAAGTAGGGGGTGTAGGGACTTAGTTTTACAGGTGAATGATTAAAGATTGAGATATTGGATTTATTAGAAAAAATAGCCTTGATTAATAATCATCTAATCTCCTATGAGCATGTACCATTAATATAAAGCAAATTAAGAGATATATACAAGAGACAAAAGCACTGGAATTTATAGTCGTAAAATCCCTACAATGCATAGGGGAAACATTTATTACTAGTGATCTCCTTTAATGGTTTTTAGTTGTGTTATATCCTTTGCATGTGGTTGCGCTTAGTGAAAATCCTATAATTTCTCTATTTGGTGAAGGGGGGCACATGCATTAGAGTAATAATGAGGTAAAAAATGGTTGGAAACATTGTAATAACCCAATTTTAATCCCTGGTTCAACATTGTATGTGTGTATGATGAGTGGCTAAAAGCCAGACAATTGTAATATATAAATTGTACATTGAACTATAGTATAAATATATCATAGGTTGTAGAATAGAAGAACAAAAGAATGGGGGGCTATGACTCCATAGGAAGAGAAAGTCAAGGGGGGCTTATGGGGCTCAAAGGGGGATAAATCTTGTTTAATTAGTGCTCTTTAATCCATGCTTAATTTTATCTTGAGATTTTCATTAATTTCATGAAGGATGTACATAGTCTTTCCATAGATATACATGGCCCTTCATTCCATGCAAACTTATTTTATACCTTTTTTCCATGCAAGCAAATTGGGGGAAGACTTCAAATGTTTTTAGGCATTGTTGAAATTAGCATAGAATCTGAATTATCAGGAGTTTGAATTACCATGCTAACTATCATTCAATTGGGGGAAATTGGGAGACTTATCTCTGAGTGAAATACCATGGGCTTACTATAATTGAATTATGCCAAGCTATAGCCATGAATTATGAAGGAATTGTGACTATACATAATGATAATCATTATCTTGGAGGAATTTTTGCTACACTTGATAATCCCTAGAATCCTAGTAGTGAGATTTCATGGCTACCCTATGCTAGAGCATTGGAGGGAAGTGAAATAGCCTAAGAGACTGTTGACCAGAGAACGAGATCCCATTATTTAGGTTGTGCAAGCTGATGGGAAAAGATGTTTGTGGATTGGAACTTATGTAGGAGTAAATATTGGCTGTGAACCTGGGAATTGGGTTATGAGAAGATAATTGGAGACAACCATAGAAATAATTTTTCATTGTGGATTCCTACCCTTAGCTCAAGGGTGGCCTCTGCTACAAAGAGAATTGGAGCAACATGGAGTCTATTGTTGGTTGGAATGTCCTTCTGCATCCAATTGGTGGACGCGTTCTAAGTAGATAAGTGTTGATGAATGTACCTATAAATTGTGTTGAATTAATGTTGTTTATGTTATGGATTTTATGACTTTTTGGTTTGTCCAATCCTACTTTCATGTGTAAGATTGCAATTATAATCTATGGTACCACTATGACCAAATGATTAATTATTCTTGAATAATTCAACATTGTCATGCCTACAAGTATTAAATATTAATAGCGGGATAGTAAGGAAACGTATCAGAGAAACAAATTTGGAGAGAAAAATACAAACATAGGGTATTGGGTACGTTACAAATACAAACATTATGGTTTGTTCCAAAATTCCTACAACAATTGCTTCTCCTCTTATTTTCTTTGTACCCAACCAAGTCCCCTTGATTCCTTATTTCTCTATTATGGAATAATCACTTGTCGTAGAACTAAATCTCTTATTTTCTCCTCCTCTTGAGTTGCCTTCCTTTTATTGTTTTAAAAATGCTAGGAGGCCCATGACACAACACTCTCTAGTTGGGAATATGTTCCTTTTTGTAAAAATGGTTGGGAATGATCAAATGTATTTCCCCTTCCTGTGATATTGTTCTAATATGCTAAAATGATGTGAGCAATCATTTTCCCCAAGTTGGCAATGAAGTAATTTCTTTTCTAGTTAAGGAATTGTTTTCCCTTCAATAAAGAATCTATTCCAAGTGAAATAGTTGTTCTTAGTGTAGAAGATCCATTGTGAAACTAGAAATAATGTTTGAGAGGAAAACCATTTTTCCTCAGTTTGTGTTCTCCCTCTATCATGTGTTTCCTAGTCTAGCCAATGATTTATGTTGTCTCTTCATCAAAAAAATCTATCCAATCTGCAATGGTTTGGTCAACATGATCTGGTACAAATCAACATCAACTTAAGAATGTTCAATGTTAATTATTTCCTTTTTTCAAATTACAAGGAATAGTGAAAATATGGAAAGATGGAAACACAAGGGCTAAGAGGCTATTTTGCTAACATTTTATAACACAAAATAGTGTTTTTCTACATGGTGTTCAAATTAGGATACCATAGTGTTTTTCTACATGGTGTAGAAGGCCAAAACAATTCAACAATGGTGTTCAAATTAGGATACCATTTAATATTTTGAGTTAGCAAGTTCAAGGTTATTACCTTGATGCTTAAGGAGGGTAAACCCATGAAAATGGGTGACATTGTTTTAGTGAAATGCAACATTGAAAATTTGACATATTACATTTTTTTTTAATTGAAGCCCTCAAAACTCATATAAGCGTGGTGAATTTTGATGTGTAGTAAAAAAATTTTTTGTAGGGAATTGTGTTGTCTTTCCAATGATTTTTTTAAATATTAATGTCATTTAATGTGTCAAATTTGTATTTAATTAAATGCTTGTCCTTGCAAATTTCCAGAAAAGTTAACAAGTGACTTTTGTTCCTATGAACTAATTCAATGTTAAATGTATAATTTCAAATATATATATACAACCACAATCTATATAGAACATAGTAGATCCCATTTTTGTTTTGGAAAATTATATTTTTTTATTATTTTTCAAATCCAACCAATTAATATTTGAACGAAATTTTATACACCTTTTTGTTCCCGTCAACGTTTTTCCCGCTATTTACATAAATTGAAAAACAAAAAATACCCTTTTGAGAAGGAGACATGTGCGGGAATCCCACATGTTTTTTATATTTTTTTGGTTGTGTAGCTTTTATGCTCTTGATTTTTCTCTGAGCACCTTTGGAACTATTACCCCCCCAATGCCTAGGGATAACTGGATTAGATCATGTCTCAAGGATCGCAATGGAGAACATGATATACACCATGATGATGATGATCAACATTTCCACATATGGCAGCCCATCAACACCCCTCATTTACGTCTGAGTTGGATCAACTAAGGCTCATCACATTCAAGCAACCCAGAGTATGGGAGATGCTAAGATATTGTCACCATGAGGTATGTTAGTCCTTCGTTTATGCAATGTGTTGCACTTAATTTGTTGGGCATGTGGATGAGGATATTTGACTGAAGTTGGATAATGGATCATTGGTTTTGGAAATTGTGTCAGTTTCCTTGTTTCACCTTGGTGGTAAGCTTATGTGCCCTAGTCCTATGTTGTCACCGCCCATGGAAAAAGGGTAATACTGGGGGGGGCTCCCAAGGGTAACGTTCCACTCTCGTTCATACTTGACACTTTCCATCTTGGATCCTCTCATATTGTACTAAACTTCATCTATGGTCCATTCTCTCATGAGAAGAGGGACTAAAGGCCCAGAGGTTGTTTCACAACAGTTATAAAAGAATACAAAAATGATGATAGAAAAGAAAGTGAACATAGCAAAGCAAGACCACCAAAATTTGGTCCAACTTGAGCTCTACTCATTCAGTGCTCGCCTTGGTCCCAAAAAAGTGATGCTAAATCTTGAAACCTTCTAAAGGGAACTAGCAAATATAATATAAAAAGTAGGGATTTGAAAGATGGAAAATAAAGGGGTTTGGAAAAAGGTGGCACAAAAATATTGGGTAAATCAAGAGCAAGTACACCCTCCATAAAGGTGCTCATAGAAATGGATTAACACCATAATTCATGAAGTGACCCCCAAACCATATCACTTTCACATTTACTCTTGGTTGGTTTTTAATTTCCCTTGTCACTCTTGGGACCTATCCCTCTACTCGGGTTACTTTAATTTTTTTCTAGGTGGAACACCTAATAGGGTTGGATGAAGACCCTCCCATACTTAGACTTAATAACTCACATGGGGTCCTGGATGGTTAGTATTGATGTTCCTTTGTTAATTCAATAGAACCTATTAATTATTATTTTTAAACAATCTTATATTTTTTTGTTTATTTGTAGGAGTTTCAAGACAAGATGACGTGAAAAGGAAAGGTGAAGCAACAAAATATGAGGAAGAGGAAATCAAAAGAAACCTCATCTCTGCATTTTTCTTCGATACGACATTCAAGACAGGAGAAAGTAACAGTTTGGAGTGGATCCAATTATACAAATTCATTGAGGAAGGTGATTTCAAAGATGAGTATGAGTCAAATGCAGAGGACCTAGTGGATGTCAAGAGGTCCAACCTTCATAAGGTTTCTACAAGAAAAGCCATACTTACCTACTATGACATGGTACGGTGGATAATCTCCCACACCGATATTTCTACATGCACAATTGTCAATTCCTCTTGACAAATAGTTGTCTCTTTTAGATCTGATGATGTTGCCAATATGTATAAGTTGAGCCCAACTAAAACTAGGCTAGATGATAGTTTTAGTAAAGAATTTATTTAGAAATAAGTTGAAAAGGATGAATTGAATATGGATGATTGAATTAGAGAATGGTGGAGTGATCCTAATTCTTTCAAAATCACAGGAGACAAGGTTTACCTTGTCCCCAGATTGAAGAAATACCTCATGTTGGTTTTCGTCATGCTCTGTCACCTGTATGCTGAAAAATATTCGTTCAAATTTAAGTTGGGTTGGGTTCCTCTCACTCATCAAGTTCTCACAGGGAAGGTTTTTAATTGAGCACATATCCTTTCTACAAATATCAAACAAGAGGTTCAAAAGTCCCAAGAGGATCCCCAAGATATTGTCCAGGATTTTTCATGTCGAGTTATCTTATTGATGTTGTTTTTGTAGTTACATAACCCTTTTCCCTTCTTAGCTTGGAATTGGTCTCCCTTTGAATAGGAAGTTCACTTGTACTACTCTAGAATGTGGGAAATTAACTGTAAGAATTTTTTGTATGACATATGTAATTTCTTTATGGTTCCTCTACATCTGCTTTTAAAAAATCAACCAACTCCTAGATTCACCCAAGAGGCCATGAATGATATCAAATAGATTGGTTACTAGTTTGTGGATGAGGAATTCTCATACATCAGAATTTATGGTTGTGAATGGGCTCCCCATCTCTTTCCTAGATATATCCTAGACATGCTAGCATTGAGAGAAATTGCATATCAAATTGTCAGCATCGACATTGCAACAACCCTGTCAAAAAATCAGAAAAAACAATGGCCTACATTCCAAATTTTAGTAGATATTTTTACTTTATTAAATACAAAACATGCTTAGAAGGATGTCGATCAATTAGATGGAAGTTGGTTGGCCCAGGGAAATTTAAAAAAACATGATCCGGTAGAGATTGTGAAAAAACATTGTGCTATGGTCAAAAGTAAAGCATATATCTATGAGGATGATGTATATGATATTATTTTTCAGAGAGACACAAGTTTTAATGAAGTATATCAGAGAATCGATGCTATAAGAAATAATCCAATATTCTCAAACTTCAACGATTGGAAATTTAAAAGAAGAAAGTTGTTTCTTAAATAAAAGAATGAAAAACAGGGGATTGAAGAAATTGAAATTGATGAAGACAAGGATGAATCATCCAAGTCTGAAAATTCACAAGACCACAATGCTTCCACAACAAAGACACATGAAGAAATACAAGATCAACATAGGACTGCAACAGGAGAACATGACTTGAGCAAAACAACAATCTAGACCCCTATCAGTACTCCTGAAATCAATAAAGAGTTTGACACCAACACAAAGATGGAGCACTCCCAAACAACAATTATCCCTATTACTGTTCCTATTGATAGTCCTCCCATAACTACAATTCCAGGAAGATTGGTTGCAACCTCTTTAGATATTGACAACCTCCATCCTATACAAGATATTGTTTTATCCTTGGACAATTATGTTTTTCATGATAAAACCAGAACTATAATGAGGATAAAGACCAAGAAAAGGAAAATGACACACCATGAAGAAATCACAAAAGAAGTAAATCAATTGTGGAATGCTACACACTTAAATGATGAGGAAGTTGATAATTCCCTAGGAGCATTCATCAATGCAAACAAATGGTCTGTAAGTAGATTATCCACTCAATTAAAGGAATAAAAGAAGAAATTTAAGAGTTGCAAGAGCAATTAAAGTCACAAGAAACCATTTGGTCACTAGAACATGAATCACAATCGAAATACTTCACAGAAGCAACGAAATAACTCTGGATATTGTTGCAAAACTTAGTATCAACATCAATAAAATAAAATATGAATGTGATAGTCGATTAGCTTTTCTCCAAGGTGAAAAAGAAGAAATGGGCATAAACCATGAAATACAAATGAATACATTAGTATCACAATTGAATGAATTAAAAATAAAGGTTGAAAATTCAGAAATCCCGAGGAAGGAAGCAATGGAATTGAATACCAAATTGTCATCTTTACAGGTATTATTTTATTCAAAACTATATGTCATTAAATATCGACATGAACAAGTACTTGAGTTTTCTGCAGAGTCTCAAGTAAAATTTGAGAAATAAAAGGAGGTTCAAGTTTCATTTGATAATCTAAAGATATGGGAAGCACAAGGAACCAGTTTTCCACCAGGACATTCCAAAATGTCTAAAGAAGAAAAGGTCCAAATACAAGCCTCACTTGACTCCTGGTAGGCTAATTGTTTGCTTTCACAAGGTTTAATTAAATATACAAGAAAATTTTGTTTGGAATTATGGGATCCAACATTAGATATAATTGAGGACTATGAGGTGCCACACGTGCAATTTATTGGCAAGTTGGCACCCTTATCAAATTGCCTTACAAATGTGAAACAAAAAGTAGATTCAAGGGAAAATGCAACCATTAACTTGAGCTTATGGAATTTGGACAATGTTAGACAATTTCCTATTCGGCCAACATATTGTTCAGAAGTAATCAATAACTTTCTATCAAAATTTTCATCTGGACGGGAAGAGATTGCCAAGAAAATTTATCGATGTAAATTGAACGATAAAATTCCCCAACCTCCATTAATTGCACTTATGTTAAAGAAAGTGTCCATATGGAAAAGTCACATGCAGATGAAAGAGGGAAAAGTTAGCAAAGGTGTTGTTGGTACCAAGGAGAATATCTCTTCTTAATATCAACTAACAAATCAAGTCAATATATGGGCCTATCAATTTGATCAAATTGTGGAAACAGTTCTACGACCTAGCATCTTTTCTTCTATTTATTGTAATTTTGTAGAGAGAACATAAGGGTTAGAAACTCTAGAAATTGGGCTATGGAAACTCTGAAAATTGGGCTATGTACACTATTGTAAAAGCCATAATTTTGAGATTTGAAGAGCTGGAAGTGGCAACGATTATATGGTGTTTCACTTGTTTTTGTACTATTATTTAAGGCTAATGAAATACATATTTTTCAAGCCATATTATTCTTGTATCAGATTTATTTATGAATTAAAGTTTTTGTTCTCAATTTCTTCACTGTTGTTAGATTTTTTGCGAAATATTTATGTTATTTCATTCTTGAATGAATTTGATGTGAATGATTAAAAAATTGAACATGAGTATGCACATTGATGACTTTTTGGTAACTATTTACTGAGTCCGTTATTGATATGCATTAGCTTTAACTGTTGTTTTGACTATAAGAACTATTTCTGTAGACCAACAACTCATCTCTATTTCATGTTTAATTTATGTTATTGAATGTGAGTATACATATTGGTATTTTCATGGTAACTATTTGTTGATTTAAAACTAAGGTTATTTGTTTTAATTGTTATCAAGTTGTATGAACTATTTCTATAGCTTGATAGCTTATTTTTATCTCACATTCATTATAAGTTTTTCTCTTGCTACCAACTAGAATATCATGAACTACTTCTACTATTCCAGTTAGGATAATGTATCTTTAGAGTAGAGTTAGATTAGCTCTTTCTTTTTCTTCATAGTATCTTAGAAGATCTTCAATGAAAGTCTCCTTACGAGGAAAAATTCCCTTAGTGGCAATCAGACCCACACACCGGTGAGGATCACCATACCAAACAAGTATAGGCCTAATTGGGGCCTTGATTGGGTGATTTATCCTCATTGACTGCCAATAATTTTCCAAGCATCAACACCATGTTTTATGCTTTGGCTTGTTTTGGATGCCCCTGACATGTTTCTTCAGGGATGTCCTGGGCTTGTATCCAGGATGTTGTTCCTCTCTTGCAGGACTTTGGCACATGTGATGGAGACCAGTGGGTTATGCAGTGACTCACCATCCTCAGAAAATGACTCTCATATTCTCAGGACCTTGAATGATGGACAGATGGGCTTGGTTTGAGCAGTTCTGGTCATTGTGCCACATATATAGGTTGAAAGCCCCATAAGTTAGGAAGAGCACCCCAAGGATGGAGGACATTATAGTAGCAGGTGTTTGGACATCACTTGGAGATGAAAAAAAAACCATCATAGCCTTGGATGTTTCCTTTGGAGGCCCTTGACATCACCCTTCTTTCCCTTGACGTCATCCGTTGGCTAGGTTTTTTATGGATGGATGGGTACCAGAGATGATTGACATGGATTTGGGTGAGAAGATACCTCACTTCACATTATTTCACCCTCGGAGGATGCCACTTGAAATTTGGAGGCCCAATGTTTTCCTTTGGAGGCAAGACATCACCCTCTTCTAGCATGAATTCATCCTTCTAGCACATGACATCACCCTTTTTAGGGTTTTATTATGTATTTTTATAGTTTGGCATATTTTTAGAGGCAAGTTAAGGGGTCGACCCCACTTATATTTTATTGTTGACAAATTATGTGGAAAAACTATGTTGAGGTTGCCTCATATAAAAATGCCAATCCTCATTTTCATTTGATCATCATAACTTGTCACCTTTGTGAGAGATACTTTTGAATTTTTTTTCCCTCTAAGGGTTACTAGGTCTCTTGAACTCATGCATGTTCGACAACATAGGTATTCCAATAGAGGACAAACACCTTCAGTAACCACTCACATAACCAGATCAAAGATCAACACACCGATGATTTCACGTGGTAAAACCCCTACGGGGAAACATCCACGACCCCAGCCAACGCGGCCACTTGGAGCAGTTTATTAATGCAAAGAAAAAGATTACAGATAGATTTTACAAGAGAGTTTCTCACAATCGATCATCGGAAAATGACCCTCCATTCTCTTTAAATAGAGATCATGGACCAATTGGGTGTTAAGCCACCGATCAATGGTTATTAAGATCGAGGAGAGTATGAACCGTCATATCTCGGGAATGTATCGTGACTGTCGGATTTCCTAACTACAAATTCATACTAATGCATACTAAAGAAACACACTAAGAAACACATTTTTACCTAACGACACATTAGACCAAGTAGATCTTAACTAACTCCTAAGTGTCTAAATATCCTAACATCCCCCTTTAAGAACAACTTGAGATAGGATTGAAGGATTTACAATGGTGACAAAATAGGAGAAGGAAGGAGGAATTAGAGCCTATCCCCCCTTAATGACAACTTCATGAACTCCTAACATAGATAGAAGTTTGGAAAACTTCTCTTCTGTAAGAGACTTTGTGAAAATGTCTGCAACTTGATCTTCTATAGGAAAAAAGATCACTTCAATAACTTGATCATGAATGAGATTTTTGATGAAGTGCATGTGTATCTCGATGCGTTTTCTACGTTGATGATGAAATGGGTCTTTGGCGAGCTTGATGGCACTCTGATTGTCGCACCAAAGGCTGGTCGGATGCTGCTGCTGGAATCCAAACTCTGAAAGGATCTATCGAAGCTACAAGTATTCATGACTTGCATTTATCGCTGCTCGGTACTCTGCTTCTACTGAAGAAAGTGCAATAGCCTGTTGTTTCTTACAGGCCCAAGTGACAGGTCCTGAACCAAGGCTGAAAACATAACCTGCAGTAGATTTTCGATCATTAGGTTCTCCAACCCAATCTAAATTAGTGAAACCAACCAATAAAGGAGTCCCCCCTGAACTGTAATGTATCTCGAACTGAACTGTACCATAGACATAGCACAGTATCCTTTTAGATGCCTTCCAATGGCTTTCATGGGGTGTTTGCATATACTGGGCAACAAGAACAAAAACAAAGGAAATATCAGGACGGGTATGAGTCAAGTATAAGAGGCTACCAACTAACTGACAGTACAGGGTGGCATCAACTTTAGAAGAATTATAAGTGGTAGTAAGTTTGACTCCATACTGGAAGGGAGAAGCGGTTGGTTTACAATCGTCCATGTGAAAGTGACGAAGAAGGTCACAAGCATACTTAGACTGGGAAAGAAAAATTCCTTCATTGGTTTGAAAAACTTGGAGGCCAAGGAAGTAGTGCAAAAAACCTAAGTCTGTCATTTCAAATTTCTTCTTAAGGCTAGTTTTTACATGGTTTAAAAGTTTTGACTCACTACCAGTAAGGATAAGGCCATCAACATAAAGAACAAGGATTATGAGATGGCTTCCTACTTTCTTGGTATAGAAATTAGGATCAAAATGACATCTAGAGAATCCAGTGGCAATAAGAAAGTTTTCCATTTTGGCATACCAAGCTCGGGGAGCTTGCTTGAGAGCATAAAGAGATTTCTTAAGGTGACAAACAAGGATAGAGTCATTCTGGACATAGCCAGGAGGTTGTTCCATGTATATTTATTCTTGCAAATCTCCATGCAAGAAGGCGGATTTAACATCCATCTGATGGACCTCCCATTTATGTGAGGCAGCAAGGGAAAGAGCAAGGAGGATGGAATTCATTTTGGCTATAGGGGCAAAGGTTTCATTATAGTCAATTCCTTCAACTTGGGAAAATCCTTTGGAAACTAATCAAGCCTTGTGTCTTTAAACACTTCCATCTAACGCATACTTAGTTCTGTAGACCCATTTACATATGAAAAGTTTTCTTCCTTTTGGATCAGGTACAAGATCCCAAGTATCATTTTCTATTAAAGAACGATACTCTTCATTCATTGTTGTTTCCTAATATGGATGACCTAAAGCTTCTACAAATGTCTCTGGATCATAAGTTTCTGAAACTTGAGCCAAAAGAGAAGAGGCTCGTTGGAACTGTGAACATGTTCGACGTTTATTTGAAGGATCACCGACAAGATCACCAATTGCTTCTTGTGTTGAACTGACCCATCTAGGAAGCGATGGAGTTGGTGCTGGTTCAAGTTCAAAGGAATCATCTCGAGGAAGTTGAGCAGGCAGAGGTGGATTTTCATCCTCACTGTCATCATCTGAAGAAGAAATGACAAAAAAAGAAGGTACAAACGCCAAAGATGGCTCGCAGGCCGAAGAAGGCACAACCGCCGAATTAGGCTCGCAGGCCAAAAAAGGAACAAACGTTGAATTAGGCTCGCAGGCCAAGAGATTTTCATCAAATTTAACATCTCTTCTAATAATAATTTCATTACAATGTGTTTGAATAAGTCTATAACCTTTGACATCTTTAAAATAACCAACAAATATACACTTCTCAATTTTAGGCTGTAATGCTTTCCTTTTCTCATCAGGAATGTGAGCCCATGCTATACTGCCAAATACACGGAAGGGACTTACATTTGGTTTAATTTTATTCCAAGCTTATTCGGGTGTTATATTTTTAAGAGCCTTTGTGGGAGTGTGATTTACTATGTAATTTGCACAGTTGATGGCTTCCACCCAATACTTTAGACTTAATCCGTTAGATTGGATCATACAATTAACCATTTCTTTTAATGTGCGATTGTTTCTCTTAGAAACACCATTTTTTTGTGGTGTATATGTAATGGTGTGTTGCATTTGGATTCCCTTTGTAGTGCAGTAACTTGTAAAATTATTGTTCACATATTCACCTCCATTATATGTTCTTAACCTTTGAATTTGATGTCCAGATTGCTTTTCTACAAGGGCCTTGTAGGCCAAAAACTTGTCAAAAATTTGCTCCTAAGTTTTAAGAAGTAAACCTAAGTACGTCTGGAGAAGTCATCAATGAAAGTTAAGAAATACTTGCACCTAGAAAAAGAAGGAGAAGAAAGTGGACCACACAAATCACTTTGAACAAGCTGCAAAGAACCAAAGGCGTTCCAAGAGGCACGTTTTTCAAAACTATCCCAATGATGTTTGCCAAGAACACAACCGACACAAACACCATCTCTGCATGAAACAAGAGGAAGACCAGTCACCATCTGTTGATTACATAGTTGCTGCAATGAGCGATAGTTTAGATGACCAAACCGCTCATGCCAAAGTTTGCTCAAGTTATCGCTATGAGCAACAAAAACTAATGAAAAAGATGATGACCCAAACTTGTCAAACTTGTACAACCTGGTCATATCATCAACAATTCCAGTTGCAAGAGCATGCTTAAGATCTTTTAGATCCTTGATTACAACTTGGTGAAGTGAAAACTCTACAGTTTTACCTTCACCTGAATGAGTGATTTGATATATTGATAGAAGGTTACAAGAAAGACTTGGAACACATAATACATCATTGAAATGACCATTTTCTAATTAAACTATTCTAGATCCTTCAACACTAAGAGATCTATCATCACCAACAAATATTTTCTTGGTGTTACATTCATTTAGAGTAGAAAATATGTCTCCATCCTTAGCCATATGATAAGATGCTCCATAATCAATAAGCTACTTATCAGAAGTAGAAGTAGAAGGTGTATTGAAGGAGAAACCAGATGAAGAAAGTGCATGTCCATGAGAAGAAGAAGAAGTAGAATCAATACTGATGTTGTGCTTCTCCATATCTACTCCTAAAGATGCCATCTTCTTGAAACATTTGGACTCATCACGACCATCTTTATCACAAAAGTTGCAATGTTTGTCAGTCTTCTTATTTTTATATTTTTCTCCTTTGTCTCCATTCAGAGCAAAAGTTGTCTGAGTGGGTTTGGGACCCTTATATTGCTTTTTGTTTTGGAAAATATGTTGCTTCTTGGCATTCTTGGGTTTATCTTTCTGTTGGGCAACTAAGGCTTTGCTGGAGGTACCTGCAGTGTTGATCACTCCAAGTTGTACAAGCTTATCTTCATCTCTAATCAAAGCAGGACAAAAGAAATCAAGAGTGGGTTTTTCATAAGCTTTCCCTAGATCCTCTCTCATGGCATAAAAGTTAGATACAAACACATAATATGCACTACCTAGCTTAGCAAGAATAATATAGATGCAACGCTCTTCCTCCATTTTTATCTTACATTCTTTACATAAAATTCTGAGTGTTTTAAACCTAGATAGATAGTATCCAAGGCAAGAAAAATCACTTGGAATCAAGGTCAGTACTTGATTTTCTAACTATTGTGCTCGAATAATATTGATTTTACCAAACACAGATTCAATCTTTTCCCAAGCTTCTTTGGGGTTATCAATTTCTTGAAGGTGGTATCTTAAATTAGGAGAGATGGACATTTTGATTAGTCCACGTGCTTTGTCACTCCTATTAGCCCATTTGGCTTCCTTATCATCATCAGTAGGTTCTTTTTCCTTTCCCAAGGTAATACGGTACAAGCCTTAACTTCTTAATAAATCTTCCATATGAGATTTTTATTGGAAGTAGTTGGTGCTAGTAAACAAAACATTACTTGTAGAAGCCATATTAAATATTCAGATAATATGGATTTAAAAAATGAAACTGATGATCTGGATGGAAAGAACTCGAAAATTTATGCGGTTTTAAAAAAAACGGCACTGAAAATAGACTTCGGATGTGATAGTTATGCCCTTTAAAAAAAAACCATAAATGATAACCAAATGACCACGTGATAGTGTAAGCTGCTTTATGAAGTGACACACTTTTATAAAGAGAAGTGGGGATCACTTTTACAATTAAGTTACTTTATAACAAAAAATTTGCATGCAAAATAAATAACTCTAAAATAAAATATTAAAGCTACTTACAGTGATTCACTTTTATACTCGAAGTGAAATACACTTTACAATTTTAGCATGAACTTTAAAAAAAAAAGTAACAAAAGAGAGACTTGAACTCAAGACCTCTTACTTGATAAGACAACTTTTAACCAAATGATCTAGCAAAACATATTGTAATGTTTAGAAGGAGGATTGTTGTTGTTGTTGTTGAAGACGGCCTTGGAGAGTGTGCTAAAAAAAACTATTTTCACACAAGAAAATAATTCTGTTTCTCAATGACAACAAGGGTTAGATCTCGGTTAGCTTACCCGAAAGATGCACCTTTTCCTATCTATTTCTGGTTTGACGAGATTGCACAGGCCGCGAGACAAAGAGAATACACAGATCTAAAAGAGTAACAACCCAGAAATAAATAATACAAAACTGAAATAAAACCAAAATACTACTCTGCAAAAATTAAAAAAATGCGTATTCAAGTTTTATACCTCCGGATCTGACTGTAATGGTCGTATCTTGGGAAAACATAAACCTTTTCAAGTGAAAAGAAAAGTGTTCCTGAATGAAACACGTGCTTCGGACACAATGACATAGTCCTCTTAGCCCAGAAATGTAAGGAAATGACAAAAAATGGAGATGAGGCAACTCATCTTCATGATCTTGATCTACAACAGGAGCGGGTCTTCAAATAGGCTCTGATACCATGTTCAACAAAACAGGTATTCCAACAGAGGACGAACAACTTCAGTAACCACTCACATAACCAGATCAAAGATCAACAAAACAATGTTTTCACGTCGTAAATCCCTACGGGGAAACATCCACGGCCCCATCCAACACGACCACTTGGAGCAGTTTATTAATGCAAAGAAAGAGATTATAGAGAGATTTTACAAGAGAGTTTCTCACAATTGATCATTGAAAAATGACCCTCCATTCTCTTTAAATAGAGATCATGGACCAATTGGGTGTTAAGCCACGGATCAATGGCCATTAAGATCGAGGAGAGTATGAACTGTCGGATCACTCTATGTCGGGAACATACTGTGATCGTCGGATTTCCTAACTACAAATGCATACTAATGCATACTAAAGAAACACACTAAGAAACACATTTTTACCTAACGACACATTAGACCAAGTAGATCTTAACTAACTCCTAAGTGTCTAAATACACTAACAATGCGTTGTGCTTGGAAGGTCAATTGTGGATACTCTTTGCTGATTTTGGATGGAATGTTCTACAATTAGGGTTTTATCTCATGGTATCTTGGTGAAGTAAGTGAATTTTCTACAATTTTATTCTTATGCTACTATGTTTCATGGTAAATTTTCTAGTTCATGCTAGACGTCTTGCTTGGTGAAACCCTAAGAGAGGAACGTATGTGCTTCTTCCTCTCACAAGGTAATTTGTTTCCAAAATTTGTGAAAGAATCCTTGTTAGGGTTAGACTCCTAAATCCCTAAAGTGCTAGCACTTTAGGATTTTAGCCCTAGAATTTTGATTTTTACCTAGTTGAAGCTACAAGTAGGGAGAAATGGTTTCTAGGGCCCAAATTTGCTTGCACCATAGAAATCATTCTCCTCAATATTCAAACCCTAAGGCCTTAATGTGATAGCACCTTAGATTTTGAATCCTACCTCTTGATTTCAAGTAGGCCATCATCCAAACCTAGTTCCATTTGTTGTTATAAAACTCCATAACCCATGAAAGGCATTGGTTTTAAATCGTTATCATGGTGAATTTTTTGAAAAAATCATTCTCTCAACTCTCTTAAGAAATATACTAACTTAACTAACACTAACATTGGCAAACTCATTGGATAATTTTTTCTAATAACACCTTAATTTGTTGCATACACTCTTGAAAAGGTGGATTAACATAATAAAAAATTGCATCTAACAATTGGATAATACTCTAGTGGGTTTATGCTAACTTTCCATGCTCAATTGTTTCATTTCTGAGCTTTATAATTTTATGTCGTTACAAATTGTTTATTGTTGTCATATCATTGTTCATTGCTGCAAATTTATAATAGCCATTGCAACTTCTCTTGTCTAGTGCCTCTAAGAGGTATTTATTGCATGTTTGGACTCAAAAATAATCATATATATGTTGTAAAGTGTTCTTGTTCTTGGAAAGTACTCAACCAACTTCATTCATATTCTACCATCTTGACCTAGACCAAACTTTAGGTGATGAAGAGAGGGGGCAGTAGGTTTGGATACTATACTTGCTACTTTGATCCCTTGAGGTCACCATGGAATCCTCCCTTGTGGTGGACCTCTTCAATCACTAAAATGAGGGAATTTCTTACTAATGTGATAGTGACAGGATCTTCCATAGTTATGTAATATTTGGGGTCTTGTGTTGGGGATTTGCACAACTACAAATCCTATGATAACGGGAACCATGGAAAAAAAATTAAGCATAAGTTTGAAAAGAAAATAAATGAAAAATGAAATAAGAAATCAAAATTTTGAAATGATATGCCATTGGATAGAGGATTTATTTATGAATCCACTAGCATCAACTATGCCACCTAAGATGAAATATATGAAGAGGTTTCACCCCCTATAAGTTGTGAAAACATAAAATGCTACAATAAGGTGGGGCTGGATTTCTAGAATTTAAACCCTGGATTGAGCAATTTAGCTCGATCGAGGGTTTTTATAAAGCTTGATCGTGTTGATTTGTGTAGCTCTGGTTCGGTATTCTCACATGACCCTAGGTGTTGGGCATGTGGGAATTTTCATGGGAACCACTTCACACTTTCATTTTGGAGAAATACCCCTTGGATTTGAGTGGGGGCTTCATGGGTTTGATGATGGGCTTTGTGGGCTTGTGTTGGGGCTTCACACCCACAAGGAAATCCTAATTTAATGTTTACTTGTGGAGGGGCTTCTATTTTGATCCCTACGGATTGTATATAAAGAAGAGAGGTCATTGTGACATTACACAATCATGTAGAGTGTGTGGAGATATGATGGAGCTAGCATAAGTGATTTTGCACTTGTGTTAGGAGGATTGGTGATCTGAGAAAAGGTGAAGTATGTAAGGTGGCGAATCTGGCCCAAGAGAGAGGAGTGAGGAAAGTCACACGTGTGAGAGAATTTTTCATACCATACGCGATTTGCAGGAGGGTGAAGCGCGTATATATGTGGGTTGCAGAAGGACAAATTATGTATAGGGTATATGTGATTTATAGTGGAGAAAAAAACGTATGTCCATGGGTTTCCAGTTGGTGAATCACATATCTATTTTTCTAGGAAGTTACAGATCCATACATGCTGAAAGGTGATGCCAACATGTCGTATAGGTGGTCTACAACAAATTCATGTGAAAAAGAGGTTCCCAGGGATATTGCTGAGGTTTGGTTTTTTTATTTGTATGGTTATTGGAGAACAAGGTTGTTTTCAGTTTTGGTGACTTTGGAGGATAAGGTTGTCCTCATATTTGGATGATATTGTATTGGCTGGGAGGGATGGTTTTTCTTTCGATATTTTTGATGATAACAATATTACAGAACCGAAATTGTGTCTCATGTGTATTGATGATTCATCTCTAATCTTTGTGTTTTTGTTGCAAATGTTTTTCAGTCAATAATTTCAATGTAAAGTTGTTTAGTGATAACAACTAGGATTTTACTATTAGATCACTAACAAGTAATTTTCAGATATGAAATTAGTCACATAGAGTTGCATGTGAAAATTGACATGGTATCAAATCTTGGGATCTGAAGAGAAGGGGATCATCTTGAGACACATTGTTGGGTACAACACTAGAGGACTGTTGTTCTTGTTCTTATTCTAGGCAGGTCATAGGTGATATCTCTGAGAGGGAGCTACATTGACGATTGTAGGTTGCAACATGTTAGATGGTATTTGGTTTGAGAAATGGAGCAGGTTGTCTAGATGAGGAGTTGTGGACTATTGCAGCTTGGTGGTGTGGTAGGTTGGGAGTTTTGGTGGATTGGGGGAGAGCCTGGATCACAAAAGTATGTTGTGTGGAAGATTTCCAACCCCGTGGATGGAATTTTGGTGGCTTGTCATAGTGAGTTGTGATGGGTGTAACTCAGATTCTTTGGCACAGACGAGATAGTTTCATGTGTATCACAGGTTGATGAGATAGAGTCTTCATCGGGCTGGAGAGTTGCACATTATCGAGGTATGACAATGTATGAGTTATTTGACCCAGGAGGATGAGGAAATTTGCAAATATGAGTTGCATAGTTCTAGAGTGGATTAGACTGAGTGTCCAACTACAACTTGGGATTATTCAGACGAGGACACAGGATCAATGGTAGCATGTGCAGACACAAAGAGTTTTTGGTGACTTGGATGATGGACTTGGGTAGAAGTTCATTGGATGGTCATGACTTGGGGAAGCATGATGCTTGCTTTGGAGGATTACATGGTTCTTATCCAGTGAGAGCCATCTCCACATGATAGGAGAACAAGATTTTTTCACTCATTTCATAGTGTCTAACTCATGTATGTACGAGGATCTTGGTAGGAGGACCAGGAATCTAGTACATGGATTTGGAGCAGTGGTATTCCAGATGGATTTAGGGGTTGTGTTGCGAGTGGAAAATGTGCTATGGGTTCCAGGAGTGTTTTCTCAGCCTCAACAATTGAGGAGTAGGGCTATGCAGTGTTGTTACGTGATGGACATGTGTTATTGGATGTTGCGTTGGTAGGCCTTCCCAAGTCTTAAGAACCTTTTGTGCAAGGGACCTGTGCATGAGAGATGTTGCCAATATTTGATATGATATGGAATGATTGTATCCTTGAGGAGACCTAGTTGATTTCCAAGGATGATGTGGATGGATTGGTGTTGTTTAAGCGCAAATGATTTAGCTTCAAATCAGTGGTGATTATTGGAGTTAGAGAGGGTCAGTTTATGCATGTTGTGACTAGCAGGAGAAGAGAGACATGTGAGGAAGGAGCAAGTGGCATTATATGTGGTGAGGCAGGAAGCCCCACTAGTAGCGCATATTCAAAGAGAGCAAGTATATCCACTAGTGGTTGAGCAGGCTTAGAGGGACCCAACGTTAAGAGGGAGTCATCCCTCAAGATCCAGTGGGGACGAGCAGTCTCCCAGGACTGTACAAAGGACAGTGGATAGGGAGCAGGTAGCTTTGAAGGTTGTGTGGGCTCATAATGAGTTAAGAGACTCAAAGGGATTCCAACTTCAGAGGGAGTCAAGAGGCTCAGAGGAAGTCTGACTTTAGAGGGATTTAGGAGGCTTAGAGGGAGATTCATTCACTTAGTGGGATCCAACCTTTAGGTCCATATGGGAGAGAGGCATATTCCAAGACTGTTAGGTAGGTGTCATGGGTTAATATAGAAAGACATGAGGTTCATAGGAAGGAGGCTTCTAGGAGTAGGATGTCTTCTAGGGAGAGATCATGCCAAACAATGGGATTTGCTTCAATGACCGAGGACACAATCATTTAGGAGGAATAGATAGAAGGTTTACTTCGGTGATAGAGGGAGCATCCAATCTGATGGATTGGAGAGAAACTACAATATAATATTCATTATGGGAGACGAAGCTACTTCTAAGTGATGATGGAGGATGGAATGCCTCCTTCGCTAATAAGGAGTGTTGATGCTTTGGTAACATCTAGAGGAATTCCCACTTGTGGAGTGTGGTGAGAATGCCTTTCTCTGTAAGAGGGAGTGTTGATTTTTGTAGCTTCAGGTAGGTATTCTCACATTACCCTAGGTGTTGGGCATGTGGGAATCGTCATGGGCACCACGTCACACTTTCGATTTGGAGAAAAACCCCTTGGATTTGTGTGGGGGACTTCATGGGTTTGATGATAGGATTTGTGGGCTTGTGTTGGGGCTTCACACCCACAAGGAAAGCCTAATTTAATGTTGACTTTTGGATGGGATTCTATGTTGAGGACTTAGGATTTTATATAAATAAGAGAGGTCATTGTGACATTACACAATCATGTAGAGTGTGTGGAGACTTGATGGAGCTAGCATAAGTAAGTCTGCACTTGTTCTAGGAGGATTGGTGATCTCAGCAAAGGGGAAGTTTGCAAGGTGGTGAATCTGGACCAAGAGAGAGGAGCGAAGAAAGTCACACATGTGAGTGAATTTTTTGTACCATATGTTATTCGCAGGAGGACGAAGCACGTATATACGCAGGTTGTTTAAGGAAAAATCATGTATAGGGTATACGTGAATTGCAGTGGAGAAAACAAGGTATGTCTGTGGGTTTCCAGTTGGTGAATCACATATCTATTTTTCTGGGAAGGTACATATCAATAGAGGCTGATAGGTGATGTCAACAGACCGTGCATGTGGTCTATAGTAGATTCGTGTGCATAAGATATTCCCAGGGATATTGTTGAGGTTTGGTTTTTTTATTTTTATGGTTATTGGAGAACAAGGTTGTTCTCAGTTTTGATGACTTTGGAGGACAAGGTTGTCCTCATATTTTGGTGATATTGTATTGGCTAGGAGGGCTAGATTTTCCCTTAGGATTTTTGATGATAACAAGATTACAGAATTGAAATTGAGTCTCATGTGTATTGATGATTCATCTCTAATCTTTGTGTTTCCGTTGCATATGTTTTTCAATCAATAATTTCAGTGTAAATTTGTTCAGTGATAAAAGATAGGGTTTTATTGTTAGATCACTAGGAAGCAATTTTTCAGATTTGAAATTAGTCACATAGAGTTGCATGTGAAAATTGACAGAACGAGGGCTTAATGCGGATTTTCAAAATAACTTGATTGAGGGTTAATTAAACCCTTAATCAAGGTCCTCATGGATTAATAAAAGTAGCTCAATCAAGATAAAGGAATTCATGGCTAATTAAAAAGGGACCTTAATCGAGGGTTTACTTAACCTAATATAACACCACGATCGAAGGTTTGTTGTGTCCACCAAGAACTCTCAATGGAGGGATTATTTAAGCACTTGATAGAGGTATTAATAACGCAATTAAGCACTTAAAACTACCTCAATCAAGGATATGAAAAACACTTTTTTCATTCTCTCTCTTGCAAAAAAGTGTCACTGGGATTCATGGATTCACCCAAGAATATGATTGTTGGTTAAGAGTTAAATGTTGATGGTTAATGTTTAACAATATATGTTTAATGGATGGGGTGGTAGGTGTGGTGGGTATCATCATGGATCTTAGATGGAAATCTATAACTTATTATTCTTCGAGTCTTGGCATTGCCCCCAACAATAGGGCAGAAGCTTACACCTTGTGGTAAGGGTTTAAAGTGGCCAAAGAAATGAGTGTGCATTCTATTATAATAATAGGAGATTCAAAAATCATCATTAACCATATGGTGAACAATTCAAAGTCGAGGGTTCATCCTTTAGCGTCAATATTAGATCAATGCAAGCAAGAAACAAGTTTATTCCTTTCTTGTACCTTCTATCATGTCTTGTGTGAACTCAATAACGAAGAAAATCATTGGGCCAACTATGGAGCAAGTTTAAAAATTAGGGAATTGGTGGTTAATGGAACTTTACAACAACACCTCATCCCCTAAATTTCTTCAAGGAAAATGACACATCTCAAGGTAGTTAATTATCACGTGGTAAGCCTCATTGGTAACACAAGTTGTCAAATGTTGCAATGTCCATATCTCATCCACCATACAAACAATAATATGAAGAGATGGGAGTCTACCGACCACATGCATAAAGCATTAACCATGCATGTTATTCTCTTGTTGGAGCATGTTTCCTTGGATAGTTGTGGGATAATGGTTATTTACCATGGCAGGCTCATTTTGGCATCTACTTGCACAACTGAATATGGATGGCATAACGGTTAGTTTAAAATTTTGGAAACACTATAGTGATGTGACACCAACTGTAGCTTTGTTGTAGTTTTATTATAATACAACTTTCCCAATTATTGTTAAAATAAATAAATAAATCTATGATTAAGGGATGAAGGCTAATTAAGGTTAAGGGATATGGGTTAGTGTTAAAGTTTACGGGTTTATATTTAATGTTAATGGATATATGTTGAGGGTCAAGGGTTATGGGTGAATGATCACAATTTTAATTATGAGATGCCATTATTGCTCCCATTTCCCCCCTTCAAACTCATTGTTTTTTGGTTACTAGCACACTTCAAAACAAGCAATTGAGAATGTCAAAGTGGATTCAAAGATGGACATGTATGATGATGCAAGGAGTTTGTGTTATATTCAACATTATAAGAGGAGAATTAGAGAGTGATGACTAAAGTAGGAGCTCATTTTGAAACCGATTAGGTAGTTGCAAGAAAATATCTCATCCTTGGCCACCTGTGACATCCTCAAACTCAAATTGTATGGAGATCTCAAACAATCCCACCTAAGATATTAAACAAATTGTTTTGACTTAGGTTTTTATTTTGGATGAGATAGTAACAAGGATAATATCTCAAAATAAATACAATCACAACGATTAAATAGGAAAGAAAAAGAAACATCACTATGAGTTGACAACTAAAGTTCATATATCAACCGGTAGACCCGATTAGTAAAACATTGCTTCATTTAATAGTGGTGGTGGTGGTGGTGGTGTTGGTCACCAATTCAATTAAAGTAGGGTGCTATCATTTCCCCCACTAGCGTTCAAGTCTCTGCAATGGCATGTTCTCTGCTTGTGATACTTCATATGCTTGAGATTGTGGTTAGGGCTACGTGTAAGTCCTAAGTGACTTTGGTGGAGTAGATACCCCCCACTCGTGGCTTCTTAGGTGAAGGAACTTGAGCAATTCATTGTTGTAAGTTAACTTTGGTTCATTGAATGTATTCTCATATTAGGAAGGTTCATGGTTGTTGCATCACGATATGAGAAGTACCTATCAATATTATTATTATTATTACTATTTTCTTTGTGGTGTGGGGATTCAATGAGTAGAAGGCTTTAAGCTTTTTGCAAGTCTAAGTTAAGATCTTAAGCACACACCACTTACCCACGGTGAGTTCAAATAACCCAAGGTTAACATCATTATGAATGGGTCCATGATGGCATACACATCAATCATTACTTTGTTTGTTTCCTTAAAACAAAAACCAATATAGTTTCAGACCAAAATCACGAAGACAATTGCTATTCACTATCCAATATCATGGAACACCAATGATCAAAGGCTTGAACAATCAAATGACTAGGATAATCAATACCTACATGGATGGAAACATTAAAGGACACATGAAAGATAAACTAGAACATCAAAGAGTGAGCTAATTGTTAGTGATATGGAGTTCGCTTGAAGCATAAGAAAACACTTCATAGTTGTGTTTGGAGGTGGAAGTGATGGTGGTGGTGGAAAATTATGTAGTGGTGCTTCAATTGTAGGAGTTGTTGATCAAAAGGAGGAGGAAAATAAGAGGCATGGAAAGCACTGCTTGGTTTGCAACTGAAGGTGCGATGATTAGCATATTTGTGATCACCACTGCTATAAAAATGGCGGCAAACTCTAAATTAAGTAAAGGTGATGTTTTCCCTAACATATGATAAACAATAATTGGTTAATACATGGCCCAATCAAAACCATTTGTAAAGTGATTTAGGACAACATTTTGCAAAGGATGCCATATACCCTACAAATATCTCATAAATTAACTAATAATCTATATATTTTACAATTTACTCCATAATTGAGCTCATTAATATACTTTTACTAACCTATTAAAGTGACATCAACGAAATCAAAGAATAAACTTATCAAGTCATAAAAGCTTTTGAGCATCATTAACTTAATTTATCTTCTCCACTATATTTAGTATCAAATTATTACTTGTGCAATCGGTAAGTAAACTTGCTTTCTTACTTTACAAGGTTGTCAAGGAATTGGTCCTCTTTAAAAAAAAACTATTCTTATAGATGGCCACAAGGTCACCTAAAGGAGAAATGTTCCTAAAAAGCATGTTCAATAGCTTTAAATAGTCCTAAAAATTATTCTTTTATTTTTTAAGGGATCTTTTATTTTTAAATTTTATAAGTGGAATATTTTTATCTTTTATTTTTATACGTGGAACATTTTTATTTGATTTTTGGAAAGCCATATGAACCCCATACGACATCAAGAGAAATGCTATTTTGACATTTTTATCATAATCATCATTAGATTCTTCATTAGACATGCTAAGAAAAATGTTCATTTTTTATTCTTATGTTAACATTGAATTTTGAAATTTGTATAGTATTATTAATAAAAAGTAATTTCTCAATAAAACTTAAGAAGAACATGTGAATGATAATTCTTTTAATTTCACATTTTACATGGCACAATGAAAGATGGAAAGATGAAAGCACAATGGTGAATATTTTTTTTTTTCATTCACAAATATAAAAGGCTATTTTGCGTTAAAATAATTCAATAAGAGAGTATTTAAATTAGTTATAATTTAATAGTTTTTTCATAGTTAATATATTATGGGGAATTTTTTATACATTTTTCGTTTTTTTAGGATGTTATTTAGGATAAATTTTAGATTTTTCAAGGCACAAGACTAGGTCAAGAATTCATGAATAGATCATATATAGCTCATTGACAATCAATTCACTAAGAATAATCATGTTACAAAGTGATATTTGAACCCGAGTGAGGAGGATAACAACTTTTCTTAGCAACAACTCAAGCTACACCCAATTGACTTTGGATTATGTAGGTTAAGGTTATCAATGTTATGCTTAAATAATAGGATTATAGGTTATGAGTTGAGTGTTAATGTTCAATTTTTAATAGTTAATGTATAAGGGATTGGAGTTCACCAAGGTGAAGGGATAAGGGTATATGTTAAAGGTTATGGGTTTGTCTAATGTTAAGGGTCAAGGGCTAAGGGTTACAAGGTTATGCGTTATGGGTTTATGTTTAATGTTAAGGATTATAGAGTAAACGTTAACAACTAAGGGTTGTGGATTACAAGGTTAGGAATAAGGGTTAATGATTTATTTTTAAGGTTGAGGGTGTAGAGACTTAGTTTTATGGGTGAAAGATTAAGGGTTGGGACTTTCAATTTATTAGAAAAAAACAGCCTTGATTAGTAATCATATAATCTCTTACGATTATGTACCTATTGAGTATATTGTCATTGATGTTAGGGTGTAGATATGGTTGAGCAGATTAACATTGATGTCAAGTGGCAGGGAAGGAATATAGTTCAAATAAGCCCACAAGACACTCATTAAAATTGATGTCAAGTGGTAGGGAAGGAACATAGTTCAAATAAGCCCACAAGACACTTATAATGTCACATGGTGGTTCAGAAACTACATGCATTTGGTAGATACAACTATTGATATAGCTAACGAAGTGGAAGTTGCTAACATTGTGAGAAGAATTGTTGAAGATATTAAAGACGAAAAAGAACCAAATCGCCAAATGGTAATGGAGACAATTGAAAAGGTAGTTTCCAACTTTGGAGCTTTAGATATTAATGATCATCTAGAGGAATTGCTCATTGATGGAATACTTTATTCCTTTCAAGAACAAACCAGTGATGATGCTTATGTGAGCTCTCAAGAACAGTTGGATGTGACTAGAGTTCACATGCATGCACAATCTTGTTCAAGTTGTGACCAACAAGGAAATTCAATGCCCATAACAGATCGATGACCCTTGTTGTATTAGATCTCATCCCTCTCTAAAATCATCTGATGAGAAGCATCGTAATCCCTAATTACCCGATGTTAGGCTGACAAGATATCCCCACGGAAGAGACGACACGTGGAAGCAAGGTTTTGTAGCAATCCAAGTATCCGGTGGGTGAAGAGAGATCCAATTGTCTGTTCACAAAGGAGATCAACAATTTAGAATGAAAGATATAAAGGGGATGATATTACGACAAGGCACATATCTGATCATTCAAAGAAAGGCCAAATCAACATCTATTATTAATTTCACATGACAAACTTGTGCGAAT